>SNQJ01S0089417.1:21940-37812 GCA_010110895.2 Picea sitchensis
CACTTTAAAATGATCTAGGCCTTTTAGAACCCAATGTAGAAACTCTATACCAATCAATAATTAAAATTGTGACCCCAATCACAATATCATCTCATCTTCACAAGATAAACATGTTGAACCCTTACAAATAAACACACCTTTTAAATTAACACACTACCACCATTATATTCTTCAATAAATGATATGTTAAAATTAACTTTCCATTCACTTAAATCCAACACCAAAATTACCAGCACCATAAAACAAAATTACTTTTAAGACTTCCAAAATTACCACAACCACTCTTATTTTCTTATTTCTTCCAAAATTACCACAACCATAAAAGACAAATTCAAATTCTACTAAAATCAAACCAAAGCAACTAAGCCATAAAAAAAAAAAATATGCATATGGCTCCTTTACCATGCTGAATTTCACTACTACCATATAACTCCTCTACGGATTAGTGTGCAGCCCCGAGCCAACAATTCCTTATGAAAATCTTCCTTCATGCAACATGAGATGAAATACCAAACAACCGCCTAATTTTTTCACTGCTCACCACATAATTTCTTCACACGTCCACGGTTCTTTCTCAACTCAACAAGTATGCGGTTCACTTAACCTCCTCAACGCACAATGGAGAAGCAAACTCTGTCTCACGACAAACAATAGTGACGGCTCTCAACACTCTTTTGGCTCTTACGGCCTTCACAACTCTAGTAACGGCTCTCAACACTCTTTTGGCTCTTACGGCCTTCACAACTCTCAGACCTCACAGTGTTCTAACATAGGCCAACACACCTCACAGTGCTCTCGATTCTCAGGCCTCTTCGGCTCACACAGCCCTCACGGCTCTCTTGGCTCTGATACCAAATCAGAGAACTCACACACACAAAGAGACATGAAGAACATACAAAACAGCTTGTCTATTGCATTAGAGGCATGAGTATTTATACAGTGGTGGGATGAGCTCCACCGTTGATTAGTTTCAAGATCAATGACTGGAATTGCTTCTTCCAGATGTTTCTGGTTCTTTCAAGAGTTTACCGAAGCCGATGAAGTCGGTGCATTTATTGCAGAATTATCTCTATCAATAGACTGGTTGTTTAATTAATTTCTAACAGTTGCCACGTGGTGTCTTACCAGTTTATGGGAAGGGCTGTGTGCAAAAATTGCAGATTATCTATTCATACCAGACGAAAAATGAGATCCATATTAGAAGCCTCCGAACCAGTGATGAGCGGATTTTTAACAGTCCCAAGTGTGCAGGAACTCGCTAAGAAACAACTGCAGACAGTGCCTGAGCAATACGTCAGATCAGAGGAAGATAGACCATCTGTGAAAAGCCCAATTCCTGACATTAGTATTCCGATTATTGATATGAAAAATCTCTTGGACAACAATCACGTGGAAGAAGAGATGCTCAAACTTCACATGGCTTGCGAAGATTGGGGATTTTTTCAGGTTTGTGGTTCATCACAATAATTTTTGATCAATGGGTAATGACTGAAATGGTGACTGTTAATGGATAAGATGTGGCATTGTGTTGGGTGTTTTGTGTAGCTGATAAACCATGGAGTTCCTCATCCACTCATGGAGGGAATGAAAGGATTAAGCCATGAGTTTTTCAAGCTTCCGTTAGAGGAAAAACAGAAGTACGCTTTACAACCCAACGGCGTTGAAGGCTATGGCCAGCAGTTTGTATCAGGTGACCACAAATTGGTCTGGGGAGATATGATGTTCATTCATGTTATGCCTATGATCCAAAGAGACATGAGCTATTGGCGAACAAAGGCCGAGAATTTCAGGTTTGTCCTGTTTTTGCATATCACGAGTTTTTCTTTTTTCAAAAAGAAAGAAATCCGTGTAAACCTGTAACAATAGACAAAGAAAGAAATCCGTGTAAACCTGTAACAATAGACAAATGTTGGAGCCCAATTTACGAAAAAAATTCTTCATTTGTCTTTTAATGATCTGAGATTAATCGCTATTTGTCTTTTAATGATATGAGATTAATAGCTTTTAAGACATTTTGCTAAGCTGCATTTGAAATCAGTTACAGTTTTCATTTGGTGTAGAAGAACATTACTTCAGCCTGCGGCGAGTACTTATTTTTTCATTTTATCTGCAAGTTCAGACTGATAGCGAAAAATGCGAATTGTTCAATATTGTGATGGATGCAAATTTTCAACAGCATAACTCATTGTAGCAGTTAGATGGAGGTCTTTTTTCTTTTAATTTTTCCTTTTTTAGCATCAATTCCCAGGAGTATCTTTCCTTATGCAGTCATCTAGCAATAGAAATGTTTTTAATTTTTCCTTTTTTAGCATCAATTCCCAGGAATATCTTTCCTTATGCAGTCATCTAGCAATAGAAATGTTTTCATTAGAGCAGGGCCTTTTAGCAGTCGTTTCAGTTCTGCAGTCAAAAAGCAACGCCATTTCATTCATTCAAAAACCCATTTTCTTCCTGTTGAGACTCAAATTTGATCAAGACCAAACATCTCCTTCTCCAGCATAACAGTAGCATAATCTGGAAAAAAAATCCACCCCAAAAGCAGCTATTCAGTAGCCCAGACTGATGCAGCAGAGTTGCACATAATTGAATTGTGCATGCAGACATTAGTAGGTTGCTCATGTTTCTAAATATGTAGCCCCTCCTGCTCCAGGACCACACTGTTGTTTATTGTCTGTAATATTCAGCCATTCTTGGAATTTATAGGTTATAACTGAGGAAGAGCTTTAGTAGAGAAAAACAAGGGGTAGAAGATAGAAATTGTTGATCTGTCGATCGAAAAAAGTACATGTGCATGATGATTTAGAAAATAGAAGGAAATTCTCATTTTGGAAGAGTATCTCAGACCCAGTAAAGCTCATTGCAAGGCTGGTCAAGAGACAGATGTGGGCAAGAAAAGGGTTGATGATTTAGAAAATAGAAAGAAAGGCTGGTCAAGTGACAGATATGGGCATGAAAAGGGTTGATGATTTAGAAAATAGAAAGAAATTCTCATTTTGTAAGAGTATCTTTAGAGTATAGACCAAGTAAGGGTCACTGTCAGGCTGGTCAAGAGACAAATGTGAGCAAGAAAAGGGTTGTTAAAGAATGTTAAGGAAAATAGCTAATTATATTTTTAACTAGTTCGTTAGTTAGTTTACCTTTATAGGAGTTGGTAACTGGGTAACTTCTTGTAACTATATTGTGTAACTATACATGTTCATATTAATAGAATACACATCAATAGTGTAGAGTGTTGCATCAATTTTGTCTATGCTTAATCTTTTCATGGTATTAGAGCAGCGCTTCTATTGTTGAAGAGCAAGTAACGTTTCCGCATTATTGAGCATTAAAAACTGCATGCAAAAACATTGTCCATAAACTGTCTCAGCCTTAGTAATACTTGCTCTTCAACAATAGAAGAGGCGATACTTTTGTCCTGGAAACCATCCACCTGCAACAATAGAAGAGGCGATACTTTTGTCCTGGAAACCATCCACCTGACGCAGAAACAAGTATGCCAGGCCACCGGAGGTTGTCACCAAGAAGCCAGCCACCTGACCGATTTGGTAAACCTTTAAATTTCCATTCATTTTTTCTTTTAGAATTTCTTTGAAAAATGGCTGCGCGTCATTTATGCAGAGATCTCTTCGTTGGTGAAGAGTGAAGCCATTTTGCAATGATTTGAAATCATTGTAAGTCCCCATAAATTATATATATTAAAAAGGATTGGAAATCGTTGGTGAGATTCAAAGACCGATGAAGAGTGAAGCCGTTTTGCAATGATTGGAAATCATTGTAAGTCCCCAACAATTATATATATTAAAAAGGATTGGAAATCATTATGAGGAAGTACGATTATTCTATTGTATAGCCAATTCTATTGGGATAAAACTTGCTACACCATGTGAAGATCCACTAGTGAAGATATTGAATTTTAAAATTGAGTTGAATTATATGTGATGGGATGTATTTGGATATATACAGATTATTACTATGAAAGTGTATGGGAGATATTAATGTTCATTAAAAAAATGAAAATATGTTGATGAAGGGTTTATGAAAATTTAATTTTTACATGTCTTGGAATTTGAAATGTAAAAAGGTATTGAGCTTAGCTAACTCAATACTAATGCTTGTTAGAATTATCTACTCTAACAAATGACAAGAGAATATGGAAATCCAAGATGAAGGTAAATTCAAGAGGAAAATGAATGGTCATGAGATTTATTTTGACTTTTATTAAGAAATTTGCAAAGAGTGAAGCAACTTCAGTGAACCGAAGAAGCCGAAGAATTAGATTCTAGTTAGGCCAATAGAGAGACGATATCAGTGAATCGAAGAAGCAACTTCCAATGAAAAAGAGTCACCATGGAGATAGTAGTCTGCAAGATAGAAAATCGAGAGAGAAGCCATAAGACAAAAGTATTGCTTCTTCTATTGTTGAAGAGCATTTCTGCATTATTGAGCAGTAAAAAATAACAAAATACAACTAAATTTTAAATCAGACCTATATAGGTCAGTAAGTGATCATGTAGCATGTATCCTTAGTTTCGAGCAGCATGAAGCACTGGCCATGATACATCACAACTATCCCTAATTTCAAGCAACTTGAGGTGCTGGCCACTGGAGGAATGTGGTATTAAGTCCACTTTGGTAGAGAAATGTGGTATTAAGTCCACTTTGGTAAATAAATGTGGTATCAAGTCCACTTTAGTAAATACAAGGGTGTCTACTCATATGCTAACTTGATGATTGTATTGAAGAATTTGAATCTTCGATTAACAAGGGAAATGTGCGATATGTGAGATATTAATCTCAGATTTGGTTAGGACCAAGTTTTGTTTCAGGGGGAGTGTGAAGTCTAATGCATTGGTCGTTGGTGATAGTGATAGTTTTTCCCGGATGTAATTAAGGGGAAGTGTTAAGGAAAATACCTAATTATATCCTTAATTAGTTCGTTAGTTAGTTTACTATTACAGAAGTTCTTAACTCCGTAAATTCTTGTAACCATATTGTGTAACTATACATGTTCATATTAATAGAATACACATCAATAGTGTAGAGTGTTGCATCAATTCTCTCTATGCTTAATCTTTTCAAAGAAGAGTCTAACTGTTAAAGAATAATCTAACTAGGCGATCAACGCCTACAACAGATCCTTAATCATATAATATTTTTGTATTGGATTTGGGTGTTGGCCATCACAGTTTCCTTTTTGTTTCCATTGTTGTTTTCTGTCATTTGATGTAACTGTTGGTGGTTACATTCATGCCTTTTTTGGTTTTCTTTGTTGTTTTTTCTCATTTGATGTAACCGTTGGTGGTTACATTCATGTCTTTTTTTATTAGTTGTTTTCTACTGCTCAATATACATGTCACACAAGTTGCAACCTCTCTATACTCGTATGGACAGTTTAATAAAAATCAATCTATCTATCCATTCTCATAATTGAGAAGGTAAAAATTTCCAGTCCTTTTTAAGCTTTCCTTGCAAGTTTTTATGTTCCTCTTGTTGGTTGTGATTGATCAGGTAGTCAGACGTTTCAAAGCTGCAGGAGTTCATGACTCTTTGTTGCATTAGTTGGTGTTAGAGCCACCATATGACACAGAGGAATTGTTTTTTGAAGAAGAGGAAGATGGTTGGTTAGAGGCGGAAGGAATGTGGACAGTGATTTTATTAGGATAGTGACATTCGAGAGGAGGTTAAGGCTTGATGACTTTGAAGATGAACAAGGCACTAGTGTCACCAGTGAACTCTGCCCCATGGAAAGACTTATAGAAGCTGAAGCAAGGAACTGAAACAAAGTTTGACTTATGTGAATTTGGAGAAATATGGATGTCCTCCTGGATTGGATTGATGGCCTTCACCAACAATTTGATTTGGAGAATAATAATTAAAGATGACGCAAGGAGAGTAAACAGAGGCGTGACAAAGATGAAAACCCACGACGCTCTACGAGGGATCACTTATAAAAGGAGTAGATGAGGTTTAGAATGGAGAAAATCAGATTGTGAAGAAGATGCTCAAGCATTTGTTGGAGAAATCTCTATCAAACTATGTTTTGAAAATTTAAAGGAAAAATATTTGTTTGTAAAAGAATAAGATACGCAATTCATACAATTTGTTATCAGGAAGATGAATCCTGTTACGGATTCGAAACTTAGATCGTTAAAGTTAAAATGACTTCTACTATGGACAATCTGGAAGAATTATTCAAAATAAGCAATCATAAAACTACAAATACAAATGGATATGCTTGAAGATGAGGAGCAAGCTGCAGACAGGTACCTTAATGGGTTGCAATTTCACATCGAAGATGAGTTGGTAACGGTGATGCTACATTCAGTAGTAGATGAGGCTTTTCAGTATGCATTGAAGGGGGGTAATGCAGTAGAGGCAAGGATAAATGGCACAGAAGAAAGGGACTAGTTCACATTCCCTCCATTAATGGAATGGAAAATATGTAGGAGGTGCAGGTCAATGAATAAAGCATCTGTTGAAGCCATCAAGGGAAGATGGTGAGCAATGCCTTCCTTCCCTGTCAGTTGTACTCTTAGGATAGAAAGAATTTCAACAAACAATGAAAGATGGGGAAGTATGYTACCTCTTGCTTTCAAAAGAAGAAAAATTTGTTGGCAAACATGTCCCAATAGAAGTGCAAAAGTTGTTGGAAGAATTCTGTGTTGTTGGAGAATAATGGCTAAATATTATAATTARGAAATTGTTACATATTGTTGTTGGAGAATAATGGCTAAATATTATAATTATGAAATTGTTAGAACCTATTTGTGTTTATGTTGTTGGATAATAATGGCTAAATATTATAATTAAGAAACTGTTAGAATCCATTTGTATTGTATGTTAGGTTAGTGCTTGTTTGATTCTCATATCCATGATTTCAGGAGATTGTTAAAAGCTATCCTAGCCTATAAATTTGTACTCAATTTATCAAATTAGTATGCATAGTGTGTGAGCATAGTCTCACTGTGTTTGTGTTGTTGGATAATAATGGCTAAATATTATAATTAAGAAATTGTTAGAATCCATTTGTATTGTATGTTAGGTTAGTGCTTGTTTGATTCTCATATCCATGATTTCAGGAGATTGTTAAAGGCTATYCTAGCCTATAAATTTGTACTCAATTTATCAAATTAGTATGCATAGTGTGTGAGCATAGTCYCACTTGTGTGAGTGTGGCCTCACCGTGTCGTCTTGATGTGTTATTCTCTAATTTCACGTTGGTATCAGAGCTGTCTGTGGATAGTCGTTGCAATGTGTAGGGCGACTATTATAGCTGCGTGTGGGTTTCTAACTAGAAGTCACTGGGTAGAGGCACTGCCCATGAAGAGGTACCGCCCATGAATTGCAGAGGTCGCTAATATTGGAATATGCGTGGTTAACAAAATAGAGAATGAGCCTTCCATCCCCGTTGGAGAGGCAGATATTAAGGAGAGCCACCATTACAAAAGCCTGTAGGTGTGACAACGACTTGGTGAAGGACGCAGTGGTCGAGGCCTCGTGAATAAGGGCGTGACATCTGTTTAGAATGGAAAAGTGATAGTGGAGGTCACAAGAAGAAAGATCGAGCCACGGATCGGTGGAAAAGAGAAGCATTGCTGCTACTCACTGCTTGCTGCCACAGAGGAGCTACCTGCATGAAGTTGAAGTCTCCCTGCATGAAGCCTGTCGGTCTGCTCGGCAATTTTGCTGCTTGTGTTCCTCATTTCGGACGTACGACATTCCTGGAGGAGAAAAGGGATTTGGATTCCGAGGAAGTGTCTCATCCTTGGAGCTTTCGTATCCGTGGTGTACACTTGAAGTCTCCCTTCTGTTGACGGAAGTCTTCAGTCTCAGTAGAAGGCGACTGCGTGGAGAAACATTTCGATTCCCTGTAGAAAGCGCAGAAACATACGTTCTGCGGATCATCAATGAGGTATCGAATTGCATTCCTCAGTTCCGCCCGGAGGTGGGGAAGAAATATTTGAGCCGCCCGGAGGTGGGGAAGAAATATTTGAGCCGCCCGGTGGCCGTGGTGCGTCTTGGATCGAATTCAATCCTTGAAATTGGTTGCGGATCTGTCACTGGCCATGATATTATTGGGTCGAACGGCGTGGATCCGAACACTCTTCTGAAAATACCTTTTCTGACTCAAGAGTTCCTACGTACCATCTGTTATTTATCTATACTACCATCTGCTGAGTAGTGAAGTCTGCGTGGAGGTATCGTGCATGAGTGAAGGAGAGAGGTACCATCCACTTCATCGCTGTTGCTTGGTCTGGAGGAGATATGATCACTGGATTTCATCCTTGCTGCTGCAAGGAGTCCAGCTGCGAGGAGAAGGACAATCACTTGAAGAATTGCTTGGAAAGATGCAATCTAAGATCGTTGTCTATGTGTGTGAGAGCAGAGCTGAATTCACGCACCAGTGGAGGAGACGCGATCTGTGGGTGGAGGAGATTTCCATCGGGATAGAGTAGATATTTCCCATCAGTGAAGTATGTTGCTTAGAGGTCAAACAAGGCGATTTGTTGCATCCACAATTGCATCTGTTTTGTTTTCTCCTTCATCTCTTTGCAGGGTTTGCGATGGATCAGTACTGATCAGCGGTCCATCTCCCATTACCGTTAGACATTGCCAGCGTGCAAGAGTGGGTTCGACGCATTCTTTGTGTGTAAAGGTAATTTTCAATCGTTGTTTATGCAATCATTGGTTACACTCAGCAATTCTTAGACAATGAACAAGTGGGAAAATTGGAATTTTCCTACATCAATCAGTAATGACATAGAGAAGAAGGTTGATGCACAATTGCTTGCTACTCTCATGGTTAAGCAAATGAAAATTAAACAGTTTCCGAGAGAGATGAAATAGATGAGGAGGAAGAATCATTATGAAGAGTTATTATATTATGCAGATAAATATGATGTGTTTCCAGTTTGAAAAACTCATATTTGGCGAGCAGAATACGGAGATAGATATGATCAATGAAGAATTTGATGAATTATATGAAATAGTGATGTCAAATTTGTCATTCTTCTTAGGTATAAATTATGAACTTTGAGTAGTTAAATGAAAAAATTACTATGATTAGTAGATTTATTGCATTATGATCATGAAGGTTGTGTCAATTTATATGATAAGAGAAGAGATGCAATAGCATTGAAACTTATTATATTAGCTGTGGATGAAAACATTTTATCTAGTATTTTGCTTGAATTTGGTGAAATACTTAGTACAAAAATAGTTTGGGATATTCTTAAAGCGAAGAAGTGGAGTGAGAATGTTGAAGTTGATGAAGGTATTGTTGTTGAAAATGCTGATTGTGTTGACAACTGGAACAAAGCCTGAAAATGACATAATATGTTTGTAGCTTATAGTAAAATAACATTTAGTGATTTGGTGAATTCAACTGAGATTGATAATGGAGATGAATGTATAATTGTTAATGAACCCCTCCTTGAATCTTTGGTAAAAGAACCATTATGGTTCTTCCTATGTTTTTTCATATTTTGTAACAATATTTTTGAGTGTGCAGGTTTTACAAGACAATAGTTCATTACTCACTGATTATGAAGAAAACATGAATTAAAATGAAGAAATTGATGAATAAAATATTGAGTCAATTTTTATGGTGTGGAGCCCGGAAGAAATCAAGTATTATTATGAATTGATGTTGCAAGAGTCCATTGAGCAGGACATTGATGATTATATCCAGAATTGGAAGCAACCCACTTATGAGAAGTTGGAAGAATTTGCAAGCATTAAAGACAAACGCTTCCAAAAACGTTGTTGAAGACAAAGAACAATAGTTAGCTGCCAAGTTCCAAAATGAAGAAGAACAAAGCCAAGATGAAAGTAAAACAGAACAAAGTCAAGATGAAACATATCTGGAGCAACAAGCCAAGGAAGAAGCTCCATCTCCATCACTATCTGACAACAAGAAAGGTCAAGATGAAATTGTTAGAGTCAAGTTGTAAGCCTAGCTGAGACTAAGACCAAAATGCATGTTATGTGCTGTCATTGTATTTAATCCATTTCTCCATTAAGGAGGAGTATTGGAGAATAATAGCGAAATGACATAGTTAGGAGATTGTTATAGACTATCCTAGCCTATAAATTTGTACTCATTTTATAAAATTAATATGCAAAGTGTGTGAGCGCAGTCTCACTTGTATGATCCCTTATGGCCTCACCATCTCGTCTTCTTGTGTTATTCTCTAATTTCAAGTCCTGCAGATGGACTTCATGAGAAAATGAACAAATGGAAAAAGATCTAAGAGTTTTTAGATAAAGGATTCATCATAGAAAGTACAAGTTTGTGCGCAGCACCAACATTGTTAACATGTAAGAAAGGAGATAAGTGGTCATATCTGTGTTAATTCTAGTGCATTAAATAAACTTACAATTACGTCTTTCTTTCCTTGCCTATAATGGATGCTATGCTGGATTGTTTGAGAAGTGCTAAGTAGTTTTCTCACATGATTTGTGGAGTGGTTATCACCAAATCAGAAAAACAAAAAGTGATGAATGGAAGACCTGGCCATCTTTGAAATTGGCCTCACATTGCCACTGACATTCAACAAGCGACTCAATATGTTTGTATTAACATGGTAGACAAATTGTTTTCAATAACAACCACAATTACTTATTTACTCTTTGTGTTGAACAGCCATTTCTATTCATAGCAGAATGTAAATTACATTTTTTTGTTCCTGTTGCACGTACATATAATGTGGGCAGAAAAGCCCTGGATCAGAATGTAAATTACGTTTTTTTTGGTGCCTGTTGCACGTACATATACTGTGGGAAGAAAAACCCTGTATCATCTTCACAACAATCCAGCCTCTATCTTTCTACTTAAGAGTCTAAAATAGTGCTTTAAAAGATTTTAAGAGATACGTATAGATCTGTATCTCCCATTGCTACAGAATTGAGAGTCCTTTAATTACATCGAATTCAAACACATTGCCATAAAAATGACTGCATAACTAAACACCCTTCAATATTTTAAAGGAATTCAGAACTTGTGAGTAGAGATGGAAATTATGCCATCCCTATTTTCTTCTTGGACAACAATGCCTTATGTTTCTCGTTAAGCATCCTTCGAAAGAGAATCGGTTACACATTCAACTCTTAGAATATATGAGTAAAATAGATGGAATAAATCCCCCTTTGAAAGAAAATCAGTTACACATTCAACTCTTTGCATATATGAGTAAAAGAAAATCAGTTACACATTCAACTCTTTGCATATATGAGTAAAAGAGATGAAATAAAACAAGTTTCCCATTTCTTTTAATTGCTAGTCAATAGCCCTATTACCTCTAATATCTTCTTCAAAAGATAAATCCAATCATCAAGTATAAGTCAAAGTCAACTTAGTCAACTTGACGATACTACCCATTCTCACTTTAGTGATCATCCTTCTCACTTTAGGTTAGCTCTTTTCCAACTTAAGGGAGAATCCCTTAGATAAAGTCACTAACCTAGCCTTGAATGCAGATATGAAAATCAGATTACTGAAGTGGATTTTTTTTTTCTTTGAAAAATAATTATATTTATAGAAAACTATTTAAAATCAACATAGAAAAAAGTGGAAGGATATATACACTCGACCTTATATCCTCTTCCTAAAAGCTACTAAGATTAAGATAAAATTAGAATATTATGTTGCATCTAAAGATTGGGCATCTTTGATGAAGGAATCACCCTTAGCTAGGAGTTGATGGCGTACCTCATCCCTCCACATAGGACAAAAGGTAGACAAAGAGTTTCCCTCATGATAAAAAACAAACTTACACCTAATTTTCCAAACAATGAATACGACCAATATTCACAAGCATTGTAATACCCCAAAGAACGTAGTATGAACTAGAGAGCAGAAATATCCAAACAATCCAGAATGACAATAGATCTTGCCTTGAAGAAACACTCGATATTGATCCTCTACATAACTCCAACAACGTTTGACAAACCAACACTCCCAAAAAAATATGTGTTGTAATCTCCGAGAAATGTAATATAGGATAGAGGCTATCAAAAAGTCCAATCTTGGTCAACTAGGCCTTGAATGGAATCCCTTGATATTGACAAGGAAAAAACCGTCATCTTATAAGAAAGATGAACAGACCAAACATTTCATAGTCTATGCATCCATCTATCCTATGAATCATTGGACACCCATTGTGCACTAAGGACTGGGGATAATAGATGTCTATGATGAAGAATCGAGTAGAAATATCAAGATTTTTAATGGAGGTGAAATTGACCAAAACGCCACACAAAATCCCTCCAAAATGGCCTGAGGATCCCAATTCTCATTTTAAATAACTTAGACTTTTAAATAAGGCATCTAAACTCTAGGATCAAAACATGGTCAGGGGAAATGAGACCATACTCATGAACAAGAGAATGTCAGTCCTTCCAAGAATGAGAGACATAATCCAAAAAATATCCCCAAAATAAATTACCCTTCCTACTTAATATGGGAGTTTAAAAGTGAGGCAACTTTGCAATACATTTACCTTGGACAGTCCATCTCCAAATAGGATGATAAACTAACTCCCAACCTACCCTTATATCCTATAAATACCAACATGCCAGACCTACAACAACTTTCCAAGCTGACCATACATTCTTGAAAATGAGCAAGCTCAACACCTGAAATAAATGGAGTGAAGAAACAATATCACATAAGTCAAAAACCCCTCAAACTCTACCTATATATTGAGCATAAATCACCCAATATGGAAACAATACCTACTAAGGCAGTAGACCCTTTAGACACCAAACCACCCACTTGGTCACCAAAATATTTCCTTGGTTGGCAACATCAATAAAAAAAGGTCCTCCTCATCCTTGGGCATGGTAAGAACATCCCATGGAACTAATGGGAGACCCTTTTCTCCACCATACTTGGGTGACAAGTACAAACTCAAAGTATGATCAAACTGTCAAAGTCGGTTCCTTCTAGGGAACCAACAAGAGACATAATAGACATGAGAATCTTGAAGAATGTAATCAATGATTATCATCTAAAGCTTCCTTGCAAACGGAAGGTCCTTCTGGTGCCAAAAGTGAATCTTTCTCTGAAGCCTCTAAACCAATTCCACATAGAATTGGTGATAACCCAACTTTAAAAGAAATACCTGAATATTTCATAATCACTCTGGGTCAAATATAAGATTAGGCTACAAGAATCCAATCTAGTAGTGAATCTAACCTGATCAACCAAAAATATGTTTTGTGAGAACTGACCACAATGCTTGAAAACGAGAAAAAATCCAAGCATGCAAGAGCCCCATCAACCAAATACTTCTCAACCCTAACAAAGTGGAGATAATCATAGATACAAAGTGGTTATTAACCATATTTGAACCATCTAGGAGTATAATACCACGAACCTACATTGGAATATGGGTAGTCTCTAACAAGCAACCTAGAGCACATATTGTCAACAAATATAGATAAGGAACGAAAGGGAACCCTTGAAGAATCGATCAATGTAATAAAATCCGTGGGAACAAGGAATTGTTGATAGAGACAAAGTAAAAACCATTAGTGAAGGGGCTGTTCACCATGGGAACACATTGTGGTCCAAAACCTATTCAAGTCATCATCTTTGAAATGAAATATCAATCAACACAATCAGAAGCTTTATCCAAATCAATTTTTGAAAAAAGGGATTGTTGGCTATGTTATCCCATGTCATCTAGGGGTAACTAGACGAAACGTTTCTCCTATGATCCTTATCACAAAAAATAGATCCACAAATGAGATCCATGGTTCTCCATAGATATTTTGTCAAAGATGCTTCCCACATTTTCTCAACTCACTCACATTTGATGATTATGGTACCTAACATACATAAGGTACATTGTTTCTTTGTTTTATATTAAGTGTTAATGCCTTATGTACTTGTGATTGAAGAGGTGATCATTGATTGAGTCGGATAATTGATCATGATGCTCTAAATTTGTGCCTTTTTCCTTATTTCGCCTTGGTAATCATCATCACCTTCTAGACAAGTGGTATCACTCTTGGGTTGAGTCATACTACTAGAGGGTTTTGAGAGGTGTAGCATGTCCATATCATAATTTGTACTTAAAACTCTCCATCCTTTCTAATTTCCGTTGTCTCTCTCACATTGGTTGTCATCTTTCACACACACTGGTTCATGTTTCATAGTCCCATGAGAAAAGCCTCACCCTAAAAGGGCTATAATATTGAGGTGAAGAGAAAAATTAAAATAAAAAGGGGAAAAGTGAAAATTTCATAGGAAATAAAGCATGAGCAATACCCCCTCAATATGAAGCCATTACCCCAAGTCATCTATAATGAAATGCATATCCAAAAAGGACTAAATGAAGTAAAATAAAATTCAAAAGCCAAAAAAGGTTGAATGAACAAAGAAAAAGGAAAATAAGGGGTAGAATGACACATTGCCAAGAAAAGGGTAACTCAATGCAAAAATGATTTGTCATATTTCAAAGGAATTAATGTGGATGAATATCTTAAACAACCTCACATGGTTGTGCAATGCAAATTATGAAGTTACCCGTCAAACCATACAGTCAACTACACATGCTCCTTGATGGTTTTTCTTGGGATCTAATTCTTTGTTGAAGAGACAATATTAAAGGTACGAGATGTAATATAATATGCAAAAACATGAATATTCAACAGATATCAATGGAACAATAAAATATTGAGAAGAGAAACACCAAAAATGATACTTTTATTCAGAGAAATCAATATTCACTTGCCTTTTCAAGGGGGCAACCTCCATCAGAGCAAATCTCTATTACAATAATTCTTTCGATAAAAAAATGTCATGCTTCCTACTCTTACTTATACTAATTCTATCTTCTAAAGAACCTTCTAGTGGAAGATCTTTCTAGAAGAAAAATATTATATTAGGTCTTCTTACATTGACTTGTTCACGTTTATTAAATAGGCCTTATAAACTAATGTTGGCCTTTATTACATGAAAAATATATTATTCTACCTACATGAAGGGTTAGGGAGGTTAGGTCCCTAACATGCCCTCCCCCTTGAAACAAATATTTGTCCTCAAGGCTTGAGATGAGGAAATTGTTGCAAAATGGTGGTGGGATCCCAGGTGGCATCTTCTGGAGTTGTATCTTTCCACTACACTAACACATACTTGATGGTGCACTGATGGAGATGACACTCGCATTGGCCCAAAACTACTTGGGGATGCAATCAAATGTAACCTTCTTCATCCAACTGAGGGAGACTAGTTTTTGTTTAGCACTTAGTTTCAATGACCTTGTTTAAGCATGAGACATGAAAAACAATATGGATCTTAGAATCACTAGGCAGAGCTAACCGGTATGTGACTAGCCCCATGTGCTTGAGAATTACATAAAGACCATAAAATTTTGGATCAAGCTTCTAATAATGTTCAATTTTGGGTGAAGTCTGTTTATAAGGTTGCAGACGAATAAACACTTGGTCCCTTCACCAAATTAATGTTCATAATGACCTTGATCAACTTGTTGTTTCCTGCAATTTTTTTCCATCACTAAATTTTCTTTGAGGGTACGGAAAATGGCCTCACATACTATCAGATTTTTTCCAACCTCCTGAACTTTCGAGACACCTGGCATGTATGAGAAAAATGATAGTGGATTTTGTTCATATATTGCTTCAAAAGGAGTCATGCGAGTATTTTTATGGTAATATGTTGATCCAAGTGGATATCGGTGGCCACCCACCTTTTCCAACTAGCTCAAAACAGTTTTCTGACAATTTTGGCAATTTACTATTTTTAGTAGTTTTAACTTCTGGGGCCATTTTGAGGGCCTAAATGAAGGTTTTTTGGGATAGAGCTTCTCAATGATAGATACCTAATTTGGGCCTAAATTGCAACA
>SNQJ01S0089417.1:60658-76547 GCA_010110895.2 Picea sitchensis
AGTCAAAGTGAAGGAATTATTTTTAAGGAGAGTAGTGAGAGGTGCTTCAATTTTTCCATAATTCTTAAAAAAATTGCGATAATAACCTGCTAAAACTAGAAATCCACTCAAAATCTTAAGAGTTTTAGGGCGAGGCCAATTCTCCAACAATATTACCTAGATAGTCCACTTTTGAGGCTTCAAAGGAACATTTAGATTGTTTGAGGAAAATTTGGTGCTAAGAGAGTAGATGGAGAACTTGATCCACATGAGTGAGATGGGATTTCCAAGTTTTATTATAGATGATACTATCATCAAAGAAAAACAAGACAAAATGATGTAGAAAGGGACGAAATACATGATTCATGAGTCTTTCGAAAGTGGAGGTGGTATTACATAGGCCAAAGGGCATGACCAAGAAATCATAGTGACGCTCATGAGTTCTAAAGGAATTCTTGGGAATGTATTTTTCTTTCATAGGCATCTAGTGGTAGCCAGAACGAAGAATAAGTTTAGTAAAGTATTGAGCATTGCTCAATTCATCCAAGATATCATCAATGATATGAATGGGAAACTTGTCTTTAATGGAAATTTTATTGAGGGCATGCAAGTATGGACACATGTTCCAATTACCTTCTTCATTGATTACCATGACCAAAAGAGAAGATTAGGGGTTGACACTAGGATGGATAACACTCACTTCGAGCAGTTCTTGAATGATTTTCTCAATTTCATTATTCTAGGAAAATAGATGGCAATAAGGGAGAACATTGGGAGGAATAATCTTAGGGACAAGAGGAATGAAATGATCATAAACACCACGTGAAGGGGGAATTCATTGGGGAGTGGAAAAAACATCTTGGTGTTTGGATATGATATATTGGAGGTCAGGATGCATGGAGGGCATCTCAATTACTTAAATGGAATGGAGTTGGGAAATAATACCCGAATGACATTTCTTGATAAGTTTTTCCATTCGATGGGAACTAATGATATCGAGGGAACTTGTTGTGATTCATTGGAATTGATATCATTGTGCCTCTTGTTGGAATTGTATAGTTAATTCCTTAAAATACATGAGAATTGGGCTCAAAGTGTGTAGCCATTCAACACCTAGCACAATGTCACAACCACCCATGTCGATAGAAAACATATGTGATTTCAGCTGGTACTGCCCAATTTGTAGATGTACAATTTCAAAATACCCACCACATTTCATGGAACCACTATTGGCTATTAAGATTTAAAAATTGTTGGCGACCCAAATATAGAAATTGATTTTCTGGGCAATGCAACCGTGAATAAAATTATGGGTGCTTCCACTATCAAAAAGGATGATGAATTTCCTATGCTTAATATAGCCAATTATCTTGATTGTTTGGAGAGAAGAGAATCCAGTGAGGGAATGAAATGAAATCAATAGTTCAAATTTTGGTGGGTCAATAGGCATAGTAGTAGAATTTGGAAGGGGTAGCTCCTCAACAGGGGGAACTACAACTTCCTATTCAAAAACATATTATGAAACAACGATAAAAATATTTTGTTCCTTACACTTGTGTCCGAGAAAATATTTTTCATCACAATTATAGAAAATACCCTTGATTTGGAATTCAACCATTTCTTTCTAAGTTAATTTCTAGACCTTGAGGGAGTTGTAGGGGGGCATAATTGGTGGTTCGAGGGAGAGTAAGAAAAGAGGGTTTTTTTTCTAGGAAAAAACAACGTTTTTTTCTTCTTTGGCACGTGTAGTATTTTCAAACCAAGTATGAGAGTGAGCCATGAGGACCTGGGCTTGGATTTCATCCTTTAGGAAACTATTAAACTATTCTTGGAAGAAGGCATCTATCGTGCCCTCTATTTTGAAGGCCAAATTCTCAAAGGCAGTTATAAATTCTTCCACTGTGCCTGACTATTTAAACTTGGTCAAACGACTTAAATATTGGGTATTAGTGTCAAAGACCTCATAAAGCTCTACAAAAAAATGGGTCAATGAAACATAACCATGATGTGAATTTTTACCCCATTACCACCATTTCCATTGTTCATGATCTATATAGAGAATGACATAACTAAGTTTCTCCACCTCATCAGTAATTGCATGCAAAGAAAAATTATTATCCATTTGAGTGACCCAACCCATGGGGTTGAAGCAATCAAATTTATTGACCTCAACTCTGGGAAGATGGGGTTCACAATGAAAGGATTTGGATAAAAATACCATAGAGTGGGAGGAGTCAACACCATCTAAGTGTGATGGGTTTTTCGAGGAAGAAGGGACCTGGGGGAGGTTCAACAACTGGTTGACAACAGACTTGAGGGTGTCAAATTAACCCATGAATTTGGCATCCATGGCGTCAAATTGTTGTTGTACTTGGTCTTGGAATTGCACAAAGAGGGAATTGATGGAACAAATATTAGAAGTCACTTGTTGGATGGACTCCTTGTTCTGGTTGATGGAAAATTGCAGGTCTTGGTTGCGAGTGTTGGCCATTTAGATAGGAGGGGTGCCTGTAAGGGAAAATGGGTAGGTGGGACCATATAAAATAAATACTTATAAGTGATAGGTACCATGACGATCACGGTAAAAATGGGAATATAATGGGATAGGTAGAAAATAAGGGTGTTAGAAATAAGGGTTTCATGATACCTAGGTCAGTCTGTATATAGGTGTTGTCTGATGTGCTACCACTCGAAGGGGTACCAACATGGGTTACAAGGATGTTCAACAATGTGTGCTTAAAAAACACTTGTATTTCCTATGTGTATGCTTCCCCAACTGTCTATTTATGTGTTGAATGATAGATCACTATATTTTTAATATGTCGTAATACGTCTCTACCCCGAAAAAAATTAACCCACAATTTCTACCAAGGAAAGTTCTCTGATACCACTTGTAAGGTACCAAATGTAATATAATATGAAAAAATAGGAATATTCAGTAGATATCAATGAAACAACAAAATATTAAGAAGAGAAACACAAAAAATGATACCTTTATTCAAATAGAGCACTGTTCACTTACTTCTTCGATGGCCAACCTGCAGCTGAACAAATCTCTATTACAATAATTATCCCATTAAAAACTTCTCATGCCTCCTACTCTTATTTATACTAATTCTATATTCTAAATAACCTTCTAGTCGAATATCTTTCTAGAAGAAGAAGCTTCTATTATGTCTTCTTAAATTGACTTGTTCACATTTATTAAATAGGATTTATAAAATAATGTCGGCCTTTATTACATGGAAAATATATTATTCTACCTACGTGAGTGGTTACAGAGGTTAGGTCCCTAATACAATAGGAGTGTTAGTCATATTATTTTCATGTATCTTCATTCATTGCATTGATTTATCCTGTTCTGAAATTCAATTCCTCATCCAACCATAGGGATATGGCAGCATTTCTTATACTTCCTAGTTTCTACTTTGTGTTGAGGGAAACGTTTTTGTTATAGAATTTCTCTTAGAAGATCAGTCCTCATCGAATATAGCATATCATCAAGGTGGTCCAAAATCTAGAGCACCTTAATGGTCATTAGTCTCATTGTCGGTCATCTCAAATTAATTAAGACTGATCATCATTGGATCTTGATTGGATGAATTTAGTCAGTGTTTGACTTTAGATCATTATTCACATTGATAGTCATTTCTCATACCTTAGGTCCCATTAGCATCATTGACAGGTTCCTTCATGCCTGACAGGTGTTTTCCTTATTGACATATCACGAGGTGGATTTCGTCCATTTGTTGACTTTAGATAATTTTCCAATGGGAGGATTATCCATGATAGGTGGGTTGTAGGTATCAGTTATAGATGGGAACATATTGATAAGTCCTCATTTTATTATATTAGTCGAGGCACCATGCATTTTGAATCCATTTCCCAAAGGATAGATAGAGTGGTCTTTTGGTTGGATTTTCCAAACATCATTTATTTACAGATACAAAATGCATAGATTCCTATATTCTCGACATACCACAAGGGGATCTTGTCTCCTTCAGTCATCATTGTTAACCCCCAGATTTTTCCAAGCAAATGGAGGGTTAAGATCCAACTAGCTTTCATTGAGTTGGTAGTCAAAGGCATGCGTCATAGAGATCTGAGATAGGTTTCATAGAGATCACAGATAGGATTTCACAGAGATCAAAGAAAAAATTTCTATGGATTAAATTTTTTGTTTCAGAGGAAGAGGCATTTCAGAGCATAGTCATCACTTTTTGGGAAAATTTTTGTTTTTATCAGTGTTCATGTTTTTTAGGAGCGAGAGTTTAGAGGTCCACATTTAAGAGATTATTAAATATTTGGGATCCTCATGATCTCATGATTTTGATGAGCCTTTTCCAAGTGACATGCAAGACACTATTATTTTTAGTAGTTAGGGTTTTAGGGATCATATGACAATTTGGAGTACATATTTGAATCCTTTGCAGAAAATTGAATTCGATGAGCATGATTTCATTAAAAGAAAGAAATTTTTATTTTTAATAGTGCCTATTTTTAGGCATGCTATATTTGGCAATATTCTCCTAGTAGTCCTTGGAATTTTTCATCTCTCTCTATTTTTAAAGGGGATTGCTAGTTTTAGCTGTGATATTATTAGCAAGTGTGGTCACCATACAACATGACATGTGGTAGCAGGTGAAGGCACCATGTGGATGGCACATGGTAGTGTCTTTCAGAAAAACCTAGGCGTCTTACTCAATAAATTTGGAAGTGGCCTAAAATTTAGCTTCATGCATTAGTTTTAATTTCAAGTAGATGACTCATTGACTATTCTTGGAAAGGAAGGGAACCCTTCTTCCAGATCCCTTTTTTTCTAAAATTGTAAAATTATTAAAAGGGAAAATTGTAATTTTTGACAAGGCGACTTTACATGAGGAAGTTGGTATTATTGGACAACCACTTTATTTTGAGAAAGAATTTAGTTTATCTTTAGTTTAGTCAGCACAACATGGAGAAAAGGGAGGGTGAATGAGATAAGCTAATTATGGAACAGTGAAAACACCTTTTTAGTGAGAGTTTGATTTTTATTCATGGAATAGGTGGCCGATTTTAGCATTTTTACTTATTTATTATAGCCACTTAAATTTGGAAGTCCTCTTGTATGCATTAGGCACATTCTTTAGAGATCTCAAGGATCTATAAAGGGAGGCTGAATGGTTATTTTTTGTGAGAGTATTTTGGAGTGAGAAACTAGCAACCTTTATTTTCAATATTCTCCTCTTCTCTTTTTGCTTCGTGTACTTTGCACAAAGCCATATTATTGTGATTAGTAGTGTATTATGTCTTTATGGGGCAACTGATCTCCTGACTAATACAAAGATAATTTTTACTACTCTATTTCTCTCAGCTCTTTGAACTTATTAGTACAATACTATCTTTTGTTCAGTGGTGTAGGTGGCTTTCTTGCCTATAATTTGGTTGTATTTATCATTTAGAGTGCATATTATTATCTGTTTTCTTTTCAATTTTTTCTATTGCAAACTGAAATTCTCTCATATCCTTTAACTATCAATTTTCTTAGGTATTTGGTTGATTTCATGCATACCAATGACCATTGTTTATGTGCTGATTTTTCATACTAATATGCATATTTTAGAAGTAATTGTCAACACATAAACGCTAGGGATGCCTCCCTATGATTGAAAAAACACCAATCTGAATGGAGAAGTAGTGATTTAGTGACCTAAGGATGATTTTTTACCAGTTATTACTCAATTTTGTTTTTTGCAAATACTGAAGTTATTGTTTTCCATTGGTTCATTTTTTAGTGATAACAAGTATAAACCTTGCTATGAATTAWGATAATTCATCCATGATGTGCGCAAACCCTCATTCTCCCCTAAGGGATTCTCGACCTCCCTGTCTTGGATCTTCAAACTACCRAGTCAGATTGACTCTTCGGGTCCCTGCGGGTACCCAAAACCACTATACACATGCCCCCTTTTCTCCTAAGTGACCATGAGTTATGATAGTGGATCAATCCCTTCGCGACTTCAGGCTTCGGGGTTATCCTGATCTCTTTCTTCGACACTTTCCAAAGTGTTATCCCCTGAACTCTGGACCTCGTGTCACATGTCTTCTTATATTTTGATGTCCCAACATCGCTTTGGGTTTCATGGCTTCACGAATCTCTCATTCACCTTATGCTAAAACCTCTGAAGTTTCGACTTCCGGAACTCCTAATCCACCTCCACGTATATTTTCTGTAGCCAATGGTTGCGATTAATTTGCGACTCCGCAAGTTCATGAATCTACCATTACAATACTCTAGACTTCCCGAACCACGAAGTGTCAAAACACCTTACGACTAACTTCTGCGTAGTTCTCCTAGATATGATGGTCTGGAATAATTCACCTCCCTCTGGAACTGATCTCGTTCATGGGCTTTGTGAAACCTTAAGGATTCTCCTCATTGAATATTTCTCACCGCTCTCCCTCCTGAGCTTGTCTTCCTCGGATTTCTTCTTTTATTCTTCAGGACACTTCCTTCGAAACTTAGTCGAATTCTCGACCTGTGCATGCCTTGAAACATGTTCTCTCCCACAACTCACTTTTATGTGGATGAATTTCACACTCCTTGCAACTAATAGTCATGCTACCCCTCCTGAACTTATGAGTCTAATACTCTACCACGCACTCCTTGCGGACGACTATGCACTCCTTGCATACATAATTTTCACGCCACCTCTCCCAAGATTCAAGTTGAGACAGACTTGGTCATGCACACCTTGCAGACACTATGCACACCTTGCACTCACTGAAAGAAGAGAAACAATTGAAACTTATTTTGAAACCTCATAGATTCATACATCTAGCCATGTAAATGCATGCATAGATACAAGAACAAGTAATAAAAGAGAATTGAAAATAAAACAGAAAGTCTACCATTCACCCATTTAGATAGACGCATCAACACCACACATTTGGGACAATGTTCCTCTGTTATATTCATTCAACTGAAAATTACATACATTCATACACTGCTTCTCGATAGCTCTCATCTCTTTTCTACAATGGCGATGGCTCTTGATAACTAGAGTTCCAACAACCTCTACTACGAAACAATACAAATATTTGAACAAGAGGTGCTCTTCGAGCCTTCCCCTCCAAATACTCTATGCTATCCTATCGAAATAAAATATTTCAACTACTTAACATTTATTACAATAAATATTTGAGTTAGACAGATAAGATCCAAACCTCCAGATCTGTACTGCAATCCTTCACATTAAAGAAAAATATACTCCCCCATCGATATTACGTGATGGCTCAACCTCCGATCATTAAAGATGTTCATAAATTCAAAGCCTTTTTTTAGATATTACATTAATTATGCCAACATTGGAATTCAAAATATTTCAAAATATGTGCTAGTGCACCTAGTTGTCCTTCACTTGTGCTTTGTTGGCGATGCTCCTGCATCATATGATCAGGAATATAATAAATGTTTCTGGAAATAATGGGGAGTATGAAAAGTGTTAAGTATGGTTTGGGATATGGAAACACTATACCTATCTAGGTCTTTATTAGTACAACTCAACCCAAGAGTGACAACACTTATCTAAAAAGAGACTATGATCCACCATGGTACAACAAGGAATATAATAACAATTTAGATGTTATGATCCAATATTAGATTTCGACAATGTTCACCATGGTCATGAAAAATACATGAAATTCTATCACTATACATGATCAAGAATGACAGATATGACAATATCGAATACATCAAGGCTTATTGTCATAATCATCAAATAGAGTACCGAGGTATTCTCATCATGTGTTCAACATCCTCAATATGCCAAATCAATTGAACCATGTTAGCATCATCATAAAAAATGGGCATAGTGATATCATCAAGTAACATGATATTTGACATGTAAGCTATGAGTGATCAGTTTGAAGTTCTCTCAATGAAGTGTGAATTGGAACATCATGCCACTAGGAGGGTGGTGCTCATGCTAAAATATCTATAATTTTATGAGAATCACATGGTTACCTCTCATATATTATGAGGGGTAACATGATGCATGCTTACATGTCTTAGATCATATTCAATTAAGGTGTTGTTGTGCATGTGCTTAGATTCATTACACCTACTCTTCTTCTCATTCTATAAAAGAGAAAGGTATACATTTATTCATTTTTTTTTTCAGTTTAGTAGTTAGTAATTCGTTGTTTTCATTTTTAGAAGTAATGAAAAAAAAATAACAAGTTTTGACAGTCAATTTATTGTGTTTTCATTATACATTTTCTATAGTATGTGTTTATAACTCTATAAATAATTATAGAGTCTAGTTTTTAGTAGCTTTTGGTTTTGTGATGTTTAATTTCTACAGGAATTCTTTGAGAGTGAAAAAATTGTTTATCGTGGTTTAGAAAATATACAGTACCTACCTGTTGCTACCATTAACTCCTTGTAGTGGCATCTTCATTTATTTTTCTATGTTGGCCTCAAGTGATGGTGCCAACATAGATGGAGAATCAAAAACTACCACAATACCTTGTTTAGGATGGAAAACATTCTAAATCTTTATTGTCTCCAATTATAAATTGAACAAGACATTGTTTTAGCTTTGGGTAGCATTATTGCTTGCTGATTCAAATTCCTTTTTCTTCACATATTTAGTTATGAATTTGTTTTAATGGTACCTTGATTGGTTGTAAGATGGATCTCATTACACTTAAAACACTAACCATTTTTTTGATATTGGGAGTTCATTTCATGCTCTACTTCAAGCAAAAGGCACAAGGTTTCCTATACTCATTCAAATATCTCAACATTGTATGTGTGTCCTTGAGATGCAATCCCAATAAAGTGTTGACCAAAGTTTCAACCTAGCAAGGAAAATATTGGTTGTTATCTTCTCTTTTTAATCCTCAAATTTATTACCCTCAAGACGAATGTCTAGGCTTCTTGTGAAAGGTTCTCAGAAGTTGTTAGCAATGGCTATATATGGGGAAAACATTCCATTGCATAATATTGATAGCCTCAAATATCTAGTATTCAACCTTCCTGCACTTGTACCTTGACAACATTTATTTTAAAAACCTACACAAATGGATACTTTGAAACTCAAATTATTATAAAGAAACAATACTAATGTTTAAGATGAACTTATTCAGATATTTCTTAACCTACCTGACTTCTACAAGGCCTAAATTGTTATGTATAATCATATTTCTAATGCATCCACCTAAGCATCTCATCAGTGTTTTTAGTTATTTCCTTGAGCTGGACCATAAACCAAGACAAGTATAGTAGTAATAGCATTAGTGAATAGGTTGGTGTTTCCTTTAATGTTCCTTTGAAAAGTAAAAATGAAACTCCATAATGGTACAATGATGCATCTCTAAGTGCATAATTCATGCAATCCTGGATAGGTTCATGTTGGTGGAGGCCATTCTGGGGAACAACACAACAATTAATGAGATAGTTAGAAAAGGGACTAGAAAAGGAGCGCTCGCCAGAATACAAGGAAAAGAAGGGTGTTGAAATACAAGGAATAACAATGCGAGTAAGTGGAAATACAAAGACGTTGATTAATTGGGTTGGTTGTTATTGATGTCAACCCTTGAAGAAAGTCTGGTAGCGAATTCTGGTAGCACAATGGTTTGGGTAATGGACCCAAGTTTGTTTGATGTATAATGGTATGAGTTTTGATATATTTGTAGGAAAGACTATTCTATATGGATAGTACATGTCATTCCATTTCCGTTGGTATGCGAAACATCACATAACTCCTCACAGTTAGAAAGTTATGGCCATGTGAAGTTGGATAACCCTCATGAGTCATCTAGAAGCTCCAAAAGGTCAAAGTAGTCAAAGCGTTTGTGAAGAAGAAGTTATTTAAATAATAAAGTGAAGTGATGAGTGTACTATAAGTCAAATATGATACAAAATAAATTATTACGTGGACAAGTGGTTAGAAGTGGGTTAACCCTAAAAAAAGGAAATTGGTTTAAGAGATTTTAGAAGGTAAATAATAAAGGGAAGTGATGAGTGTACTATAATTCAAAGTGGATACAAAATAAATTATTTAAATAATAAATTTAATGGAGAAATTTCTAAGTCGACAAGTGGTTAGAAGTGGCTTAACCCTAAAATAAGGAATGTGGGTTAAGATGGTTAAAAGGTAACCCCTTGAGGAATCTACATGAAAGTATAAATAAGAGGCAAGGCTCTCTCATTTTAAGAACACTTGAGCATATTGAATATCAACAAGTGAATAAGGTAACCAAAGGATATCTAATCATAATTTCATAGGGAAGGTGAATTAAAGAAGGACTAAATTCAAGGGAGGATACCTTCTTTTGATGATGCTTTCTAAGGTATGTTATTTATAGGTCATCTCACATTTTTCATAATAATTTTTTTTCTAGAATGATTTAGACTGTGAAATTGGGAGGACATTGAGGAAACATATCCGAGCAGATGTGATACAAATTTCATCTTGTGGGTCGTTGTATTTTTGGAGCTACACGCTGTGGAAAACAGGGTTTGTGGCTAGTCCTGAAACTAGTCTAAAACAACTGTTTTGGGTAAAAACGTCATAACTTCTTCCTAACATATCCAAATTAAGTACGACCAAATGTGTTTCTTAGAGTACATTCTGTAGTATTCTATGTTTAATTTGTAGATCCATATAATAAATATTGTGTGCAGGGCATGCTGTATAAGTTCGCTCTCTAGAATAAGCCAAAATTCAACAAGGTGTGCCATTTTTCCTATAACTCATTTTATGAGACGTTCCAAGTAGTGAAATATGGAGGAATTGCATAAAATACACTGAAGAACATTGTGTACCAGTTTCATATCTTTATTCATTACAGGTACATAGTTATGATTATTGCAAGTTGGGGTTTTTGACTAATCCAAAATTAGTCATGTGAGACTAAAGTAAAGTTTGATGAAAATGCTAGTCTCTTGTTGTTAAAGTTAAGGAGGGTTTGCAAGTATGTGATCATATACACTAGGTATATTACATAGTTACAAATCAGATTTTGATGATGAAATTGATGAGGGATTTTGGTTGAGGTACTTGTTGGGTACATGGTTGAGACAAGTAGTTGATGAGTTGATACATACATGAGGTGTATAGTTGATGATGTTGGTACATCTTGATAAGTCATAGTTTATGTTTATTTTATGCATGATTGGTACATATTTGGTGCATGGTTGATGCACTCATTGATGGTACAGATTGAGGTACATGTTGGTGCATGGTTGATGCACTTGTTTATGGTGCAAGATGATTACAGGTTGTTTGGTACATGTTGATACATGGTTGATGCATTTGTTGATGGTACAGGTTTATGTATGGTACATGTTATTGATACAGGTTGTTATAGGTTGATTATAGGTTGATTGGTACATATTTACAATAGTATATCTCACACCAATAGTGTGACAGTAGTTCCATCATTCTACTTCTACGTCAAGGCGGTTGGACGAGGCAAGGAATGGTGTTAGTAGACACCTTTAGGTTGTAGTCGGAGAACATAGGGGGTTGAATCCTCGTTCTGGTTGTAGCCAAAGAATTTGGGAGTTGGATTTTCCCTTAGGTTGTAGCCTGAGAAACTAGGGGGTTGGAGCGTCCTTCCAGTTGTAGCTGAAAAACAAAGGATGTTGGTGCTTCCAATGAATGTAATTCTTAAAGAAATATAAAAAAAAACACTATGTGGTTTTCTCCCGCTTTGGGTTTCCATGTAAAAAAACTAGTGTAATGTGTATATGTATGATTTCTCATTTGTTCATTGTTTATTTACTCTGCAATTATTGGATGGTAATGCTACACTGATATAACACTTGCATATTATTGTTAGAAAAAAATTGAATTTCTCTATTACTTATTCACCCCCCCCTCTCAATAACCCAACAATTGGTATCATAGCAGGTTCCTTCAGAAATCAGTTTAACCACTGAAAGGTAGAACATGGAGAGAAACAACATGTATACAAATGGAATACCACAGTTTGATGGATAGAAGTATGCATTTTTTAGCAGAAGGATGAAAACATATATACAGGGACATGGATTTGAAATTTGGCAATCAGTTGTAGATGGATACAAAGAACCAACAGTTCCACCAACAAATGAAAGAGTAATAAAACTCAGTCAAAATAATTCCAAAGCCAAAAATGCACTTTTGAATGGTCTTTGTGAATCGATATTCACCAAAGTTATACATTTTAAATCCGCTAAATAGATTTGGGACAAACTTAAAATTATTTATGAAGGAGATTCAAAAGTCAAAGATGTAAAACTTCAAACTTACAGAGGTCAGTTCAAACAACTAAAGATGAAGGAAGATGAAAATATTGCAGCTTACTTCTTGTGAGTCGATGAAATAGTAAATGCAATCATAGGATTGGGAGAAGAAATAAAAAAATCTGTAATTTTTCAAAAGGTACTAAGATCTCGTCCTCAATCATAGGATTGGGACAAGAAATAAAAAAATCTGTAATTGTTCAAAAGGTACTAAGATCTCTTCCTATGATATTTGACCCTAAGGTATCAACAATATCAGAAAGAGAAGATCTAGACTCAATAAGAATGGACGAACTACATGGAATATTCACATCATATGAAATGAGAACTGAACAGGTAAATCCAGATATAAAAGAAGAAGCTTTCAAAGCATCCAAAAGTTCAAAGAAAAAGGGAAAGGAAAAGGAAAAAGAACATGGCAACAAAAGTGACATCTCGAAATATGATAAAGAAGTGGCCAACTTTTTCAGAAGATTGAACAAGGGAACCAACAACAGATATAGAGGGAAACTTCCTTTGATTTGTTTTAATTGTGATGGTATTGGTCATTTTTCTAACAAATGTCCTCATAATAAAAATAAGAGTAATGATGAATATTACTCAAATATCAAACAAACATATAAAGGAAAAATAACCATAAATAAAGTTTTCAAGAAAATCTTATGGACCAAAGAAGACATCTCATCATCAGATGAAGATGAAGTCAGTGACAGTGAGACATAAAGGATTCTATTCATGAAAGTAGAAGACTATGAAAAATAATACACTGAAGAAGAATATGAAGAGGCTGAAAAAGAATATGAAGAGGCAGAAGTTGACTACTGAGAAGAATTGTTGTATGTCATAGAAGTTATAAGAAGAGAAAATAAGAAAAACAAGAAGCTACAAGAGAAACTAGACAAGAAAGAAGACACTCAAGAACTAGAACAAGTGATCACAAATTTGAAGGTTCAAATAGAAGAAGATAAAAGAATTGAAGAAGCACTCAAAGAATAGTTATAAGAAAGAGACAAAATTATTGGAAATTTGGAAGTAGAGATTGTCACATTAAGAAAGGATCTTCAAAAGAAAAATATGCAGAACAACTCAAAAGTTTTGGATGACGTTATCATTAGTCAAAAACCTCATCATGGAAAGTCTGTACTTGGATACAATCAAACAGAAAAGGGATCGAGCTCCAAAACAACAGAACAATAAACATATCCAAAAAGCGATGCAGAAACAATCAAAGGGGATGAGAATATCTACAAGGAATATTACAGGGATACTCCTATAGCGAGAAGATTCAAATTTCAGAATCAACAACCAACAGATAGGCCTCAGGAAGAGGAAGGATTCAGAAGAGAAAATCCTTTCAGAATATCTTCAACTTGCAGGTATCAAACTATATTTTTTGGTTTATGTTATGCACGTAATAATTTTGGACATAAAGATATGAATTGCAGAGCTAAAAACAAGAACAAATTTGAAAGTCATACACAAAAGGGTTATCCAAGAAGGCCTAGTGAAACACAGAGAGGAAGTTACAACAAGTTGTAATCATTGAGAATTGAAGTGGAATGCCACAAGTATAACATATTTGGACACATGGCCAAAGATTGCATAATGACAGTTCCTCCTAGAGAACCACAATAGAACAAAAATAGTCACAGACAAGAACCTCATAAGAGAACATGGATAAGAAAACATAATCAGTATAGAAATGAAGAATGCACACTTGCTCTACAAGCTAAGAAGGAGAAACCTGATTGTTATGTTGACATTGGTTGTTCAAAACACGTGACAAGTGATAAAGATAGGTTTCTTACATTAAGAAAGGAAATAGATGGATTAGTCTCCTTCAAGAATGATGATTCAACTCAAATCATTGTAAAAGGCATAGTCAGAATTGGAAACAAGAATACCAAGGCATAAAATGTTCTACTAGTAGAAGATATGAAACATAATCTTCTAAGTTTGTGTCAAAAGTGTGACCAAGTTCATAATGTTACTTTCGATTCACAAAAGTGTGAGATAAGAAAAGAAGGTTCAAGAAAATTGATGGCAATAGCTGCAAGAACTTCAAGCAACATATATGTGCTAAGTGAAATTGGAAATGAAAAGTGTTGTATAGGAAAATAAAATGAAAGTTGGCTATGCAAAAAAAGAATGGGTCACATACACTTTGATAACCTTGTCAAAGTCAGCAAAAACGAATCAGTTCGAGAAATGCACCAGATTACAAAACCAACCAACACTTTATGAAAACATTGTCAACAAGGAAAGAAAACAAAGACCAGGTTTAAATCAAAAGAATATTCAACGACAAGACCAATGGAAATTGTGCATACTGATCTAGTTGTACCAACTACAAAAAGGGGTTTAAAAGGTGAGAAATACTTTATGTTATTAGTTGATGATTATACAAGAATGACTGGAGGTTTATTTCTCAGGAATAATTCAAAAGCTTTTGAAAACTTCAAGGTCTACAAGGAAATGGTTGAAAATGAAATGGATTCAAAAATCAAATGTTTGAGATATAATAATGGAGGAGAGTTAATTTCAAAGGAATTTATGGACTACTACAGCAAGCATGGAAAAAAAAAAAAAAATTCTTCGTTGCTAGGATACTTCAACAAAATGAAGTTGTTGAAAGAAAGAACATGATAGTAAAGGAAATGGCTCGAACAATGTTAATGGATTCCAAATTGTCAGATATCTTTTGGACACATGCAGTGCATACAATAATTCATATTCAAAACATAGTAATGCTAAAAAACAACACTGAAAAAAATCTCTACGGGCTATGGAAAGGAATACCAACAAATGTGAAGCACTTCAGAGTATTTGGAAGAAAATGCTACATCAAAAGAGAAGATGGAAGAATGAGAAAGTTTGACTCTCGTGTGGACAAATGAGTACTTTTTGGTTACTCAAGTACAAGGAAATCATACAAGTGTTACAATATGAGGTTGAAAAAAGTTTTGGAAAACATCAATGTAACAATTGATGAAATAGGTGGGCGAGAATTAAAGGAAGAAGAAAATGAATCAATCGAACAAATTTAGGAAGAAAAAAAAAAGATGAAGAAGAAGTAGAAGGGGAAGATGAAGAAGATCAAACAAAAGTATAAGAGAAAGTTCAACAACTGCCTCCAAAGACACCTAGTAAACGAGTACATAAGAATCATCCTTCAGATTAAATTATCAGAAACAAAGATGCAGGAGTCGAGACTAGAAGAAGAATTTGTTCATGAGAACAAACACACCTAGCACTCTGTTGTGGGGTATTCTACCCTACGGACTAACAATCTAGGGCTTTAAACTTGTACGCAGATTATGACCCTTCATAAGCTACTTTTAACCTTCTACCCTGAATCTAAAACCCTTTTCCACAAACAAACAAGGGAAGAACTAACTAACCTTTTTGTCAACGGTTGGTGTAGATCCTCTGTTGAGCTTTATCTCCTTGCTACTGCTGCTCCTTCCAAAAAGCAATCCTGCAATCAAGACAAAACTATGCATGCATGCTATTATTCTACTAGAGGGTTAGAGATTAAACACAAATCACATAAAACATATAAGACTCATGTATTTGGGATGGGAAAAGTATCTTTTTATTGATCTCAATATGAACCAACTTACAATGATTTTT
>SNQJ01S0089418.1:11575-22136 GCA_010110895.2 Picea sitchensis
CCAACCAAGCTAATAATTCCAAGCCAAATCCAACTTAGCCCTTCTCCATGAGAGCTCCTCTCCTTTTATAATATGAAGAGGATAAGGTGAGGAGGTTAGGATGATCCCACTAAATCATGAAAGTGAGTAAGATCCAAACCATTCGGATGTCACCTCACCATGGAAGTTTCTCCTTCTAGAAGATTCAATAAAACGCTCGTTTTTCCCACGTGTAATCATTCTCGCACCCTGCCTATAGAGAAACCTGTGAACCTCTCGCAACCAAGCTATGGTGAAGCATGCGAGAATCAATCATTCGCACACCCTAGCTATAATGCAGCCTACGAACTTCCTTTTTTATAGGGTTTTTACAAAGGAAAATGCAACTTCTTTTCTCAGGAAAAGTTCTTCTCCCTTCTTTCTTCAGGAACTCGGGCCACTGACCCCTCTGAAGACTACAGACAGTTTTACATCATTAACGGTCATAGGGATGATGAAAATAATGTGTAACAAACCCACTTTTGTATGTATAAATAGATGTCTAGGCAAGGTAGAAAAGGGTCCATGGCTTAGTGTTGGTAATTAGATCTATGTGATCGAATGTGGATTGTAAATTCTTTGTGCATGATTGTAAGAGAATTGCAGAGCTCAGTGCAATTTGTTGTAGGAGGTTGTGAAAGGATTTGTGTTGACGCGCAAGGAATAAGGATCTAGCGGGTTGCGCAGATCTTTTGTCCTATGTGGAGTAAGGGTTGTTGTAGCTCTATGTTGTAACTGCTTGACCGAGATAATAAAGAAGAAGAGTTGGTGGACGTAGCCCCAAGGTGGGGGTGAACCACATAAATCTGTGTGTGATGATTTTTGCTTTGATCAATGTGTTTACTTCTTCTTCTGCTAAGTTCTTTGATATTTGTAGGAAGATTTGCATATGCTTAGTGCTCCTAGATGTGTATGAATTTTAGATCTGATATGTATTGAGATGCTTAGTGTTGATATACTGGGTTTCATCTAGCTTACTGTTGCTAAGTGCTTGAATACTATAGATCAGTGTGAATGTTTTGAAGCTCTGTCTTATAAGTGAAGTGGTTATTAAATGTATCTTGAGGAATTAATGGTGCTAAGTTCTCTAATAAGTTGTACAATCACAGATCTAGTAAGTTCTCTAGTAAGTTGTATAAGTTCTCTAGACACCTGAGTCTTGTAACCACCCCTGCCTCTACCTTGGGTGAGACTTCATCTGCTTCACAGGTGTTGCCAAAAGGGCTGATACTTAGGGTTTTGTTGGTGTGTTTTTGGTGCGTTGAACCCTGGGTCTACCCCTGTGCCAACAAATGGCTCCACTGCCGAGACTGGAATTGTGATTGATGGGAACTAAGAAAGAAAATCTTCGTGCAAAGATTCGATCTAGAAACCAGGAAAACTCTGTGCGTAGATCTATTGCCCTAGTGCGCAGTGTTCTACTTAACCAGTGAAGCTTTGTACCAAGAAAGAAAGGTCAGGTCTATAGAAAATAGGTAAGATCTGTAAGCTTTGTTCTCTGATAGAGGTAAGAATAATCAAAAAAAAATAGATTTGGAAGATTTGTGCTCTGCAAAAGTAAAATAAGTGAATTTTTTTGTTCTAGAGTATGGATCTAGGTATGTTTGATAGATTTTGTCCTAGCTTGGAAACTAGGGCTCTGATAGATGAAAGAAATTTTGATATGAATAGATCTGATAGATATGTTATACCTATGCATAGAAAGAATGTTTGGACTAACAAGTGGATCCAGGATCCTCGAAAGAAATTTTTGCAGGCTAGCTACCATAACCCAGGTTGGGGATCATTTAAAAGAAAGAGAGGATTAACCCTTTGTTACAGTTGTAGAAGATCGGGAAATCTTGCTAAGGAATGCCCTAGTGGAAGACTTAGTTGTCTATGTTGCAAATCTTTGGACCACGAAGTATTAGATTTCCCTAGAATGATTGCTAAAATGGAAGGCATGAATTTGAAAGAAGAAAACCCTAAGGCAGATCCAGAAATAATAGAACCCCAGAGAGAATCAGACAATATGTTATTACAGATACAAGAAACCTTGAATGATCATCGACATGTTAGATTATCAGAGGTTTTTAACAAGAAAGAATGCATCGAGGTAAGAATAGGAGACTTAGACATTGACTGTGTTCTAGATGAGGAAACACAGGTGAATGTTATAATAGAGAGAACTGGGGAAGCTATAGGGAGGCATGTTATGACCCCTTCACTGAGTGGAATAGGGTTATTCAGAGGGAAACTAGTGAACCTATGTAGAAGGCTCAATCAGATATCTATGAATTCTAATGGAACTTCAATATAAGAAGATTTTGAGATTATCAAATTTATTGAGGACAGCGCCTCGTTTACTATGTTACTTGGAAATCCTTGGATTGAAACAAACCAAGCCAGAAAGAAGGAAGAAGAAAAAGTTTTAGAATAGAAGAGACAAGAGTTAAAATATTTCATGACCAGAAGGATCACGCAGTTGATTGAAGAACAAGAGAACAGATCGAAGCTATATCACACTAGGAACCCAGATGTCAAAGTTATCAGAACACCAGAGGACTCACGGAAGACTGAAGTTTCTATCTCAGATAAAGAAGAGATGTTATACCTGAACCCTAAGAAAGAAGCTCAGTAGCGCGAAGTAACTATATCCAAGGAAAATAAGAGCCAGAATAGGAAAAGAACTACTGAAACGAAGCTCACAAGAAAGAAAGCTAGAAAGTTAAATAAGAAGAAGGAAAAGATTGAAAAGTTGCAGGAGATTCCAGATAGAACATCGCAGAAAGAAAACTTTCAGAATGGGATCTTCGCCAAGATATCAGAATAGTGACCTATGGAACTTTTTCGTGCTGAAGCGATATAGTCATTGGACCGATATACCCATTTGACTTCCTCCCCGAACGGACAGAAAATCATTAAAGGATCATCACTAGACCGTTGGACCACACCATAACGGACAGGTCAATGTTAATGGAAGCTTCATGTCCGTTGCAAGTAGACCATTGTCAAATTTCTTATTTAGTTTGTTGTGCCATGCACGAAGAATACTTTTTCCAACTGAGAATTAGAATCCCTCCAAATAGTAGTTGTATACAGTGGTCATTGTGATCTGATTGGTCATCCTAGTATAGTATCTAAGATCACTATGAACTCCAACTAATTTTTCTCTCCAAGCACATATGTCTGATGAATTTAACACAGCTGAAGAATCTGCAAGAGAGGTACTCACTAGCCTCAGAACTGAAAGAGTCATGTCGGAATGTGGGTTGTCTACAGGTTTACAGGCATCCTCGATGAGAGGAGTGCAAGCCTCCCCGTCGACTGCTCGAGCAGGAACATCCCGAGCCGACGCAGAATGCAGAACCAAACATAAAGATGATATGGCCAATGCGAGGTTGGTTCCATCCATCCTACCTACTTACATACCACCTCTGATCAGTGCGATCAATAGAGACAGTGTGCCTAGAGACTTCGAGTACACTCTAGTCACTGCGTACCTTCCAAAAGGGGTACGCACAGTCCGCACAGATCAAGACAAGATTACAGCATTGAATTTTAGTGACTTCAACCTGGGGGATCGTAAATTCTACAGCACACTTGCCTTGTAAAAATACCTAACCAGAACCAAGGGAAAGAACTCGAAGATCATCCCTCAGTAATGGACTATGAACCTCGCGCAGTCCACTCTGTTGAAAGTCATGAAGATCCCACATTTTGGACGTCACAAAGAAGTCAATGCATGTGTTAAGATACTCTTGGCGAGATACCACAGAGGATACCTATGGTTTAACCATCGCATCACAATTGATCCAGTGTTGATCAATAGGATCACAGGTCTTAGCATGCAGGGTCGTGATCCCCATGACTACTATCCTGGAAAGACCACAGACCGCGCCCTTGCTCAGAAGATCAAAGAAGCTTATGGATATGTTGAGAAAGGAGTGTGAGGCTACAAGGTAGCCTCTATTCAGAGTGGCGCAGTGCACCTTTCATGTCAGTTGATCGCAGGGAAGCCCGTTCGCAAGAATTGACCCACGCAAGTATCCAGCTTTGTAGTTGACCTCGCAGGAAAGTGCACAAAGGGACTACAAATGAATTGGGCGAAGTACCTGGTGAATCAACTAGAGATCGACTGCAGAGAAGCCCAGGATCAAGGGCATGAATTTCATTTTAGTTGGCTCTTATTACTTATAGATTTTGTTGCATGGGAGCTACCGAAAGATGCAACCTTCCCATACCTCGACCCTTTTGAGCCCTTAGCCACGAAGTTCAGTACCTTATGGTACTCGAATGATATGAGAAAACAATGGAAATCCAATGTTGTATTCTACACCTACTACAATCAGTTGAAGCACGCCATTCGGTCCGAACCTCAGATAACCCCGAATACCCTCTTCAAGTTCAAGCCCTTAATGAAATTTAGCGTGGACCGCCACTTCATTTACATAATAGCATGTGTTGATGAGAACAAAGAGAAGTTATAGTCTTATTATAAGCTGACAGAAGAAGACCTGGAGTAAATCACGAAGGAATGGTCGACATACCTCCTTTTTACAACAGACCCTGCAGAATTGTCCGACATCGACAGCCCAGAAGTTGTGCAGGATACACCTGGGCCCAGTAATATGAAGAAAACAATGAAGATGAAGAAGTATGAGGAAATACAGGATATATAGAGTATATCTATAAGGACCGCATCCATTTCACCCGAGCAAGAAGGTAATGAGGAATAAGTCGAACAGAGGCCAGAAGACGAAGAGGACTCGTCAAAGAAAAGGAAGGTTTCACCTCTGAAACCTTCCTCCCGGAAGAAACCTAGAACCCATGTAACCAATATGAAGACCACTCTCACCCCAGATGACTTCAGTTTCCTCCTTTCCACTATGAACGAAGCTATAGAAGAAATAACATAAAAGCATGAGGCTAATCAAGAGACAATGTACAACAGAATTGAGAGCGAGCTCCAAGTAGTGTAGCAGGCACTTCAGTCTAGTCGCGCAGTCCTCATTGCGCCCCTACCATAAGGAACAACAAAAGAGGTAGATGAACCGATTCAAATACGCAAGATTGTTTCCACAGTCGAAGCAGGCCTTTGGAAAGCACAGGAAGAAATCACGTAAGCCACCCAGGCCTTAAAGCAAGCATAGGATGAAATCATTGAGCAGCACTGAGCTGCACAACAAGAGAGGGACGCTCTCCAATCAAAATTGGAAGAAGATAGAGCGAAGATGTAACACCCTATTTCCCCCAATTTGTAATTAATCATAAAATAGGAATTACCATGCTAATGCATGAGGACAATGTAAATGTATTATTGTTTGAGTTGCCAATAACTGACTGTGGAGATGAATCCTTGAAAGTACTGGCCATGATATCACTAGGGGAGAGAAATTAGTTAATGAGGCAAGGACCAGTGGTTGAACTACCAACCACCCCCATGAATGGGATCATGGTCTATCTGTAGGAAGTCATCCTAAAGTATCGTAGGGTCTGACAGACCAAGCGAACCCGAGCTTCCTTCTGACATAAGGAAGGTGACAATTATACACATGGAGGCAGCAAGAGAGGAGAGACACCAGACATTAGATGATGGAAAAATCTCCCAAGGGAGAGGTGTGAATCTCTCCAATGAATCACGAATAGAAGGTCATGAGCTTGATGTCGAAGAGAATCTGAGAAACCTTGTCGAGGCCACAACCAAGTGAGAAAGCTCCGAGTTGCAGAAAATAGGACCCGAATAGAAACTGAAAACAGAGAGAGAACCCTCGAGAAGAGTGAGAGTTCCATGGTGATATCATGGCTTGGCACAGGGGTGGCCAAAGTGCTAATATTGAATTCCTCTGAGCCTATGGTCGGGTGGAAGGAAGAACACCCACAGTCGGTTGGTTGGCAGCAACCTATAATAGAAAAGTGAATTCTGACCCTGTGTAATTTAGTTGTAACGGTGTATGAATTGGTATGTTGTGCTTGCTTTCAAGAATGTGAATGAATTCTTAATGGATATACTGTATCGCTTATGTTTTCTTTTGAGTTGTATAATTAGGAAAGAAAGGAATTACAGGGTTCGGACATGACTTGTTCCCATAAATTCTGGAGTTCTGAACTGTCTTAAGCTAGAGCCATGAACTGTGATCTCATCGATCTTAGGCGTAGTTTCATGTACGATGGTTTACTCGCCTAGTCGTCATGAGTCCCTTGGAGGACGTAGTTCGTTAAGTTCATGAGAGGCAGTGTCGATTATGCACAGGCTCTCTGCAATCAAATAGAACCCCAGAACCCCTTGATGAAGGAGCGCAATAGTCATGCTGAAGACTCTTCTAAGAGTCAATTCCAGGAGAGAGAGTACAATGCTCTCAAGTCCCTCATAGTTGATGAATTTTAGGAAGGATAGCGAGTTTCAAATACCAAAAGAGAGTACCCTTTCGTTTGCTAGATGAATGGACGAGATCCTTTCGGAGGATTTGAGGTCTGTCATGACTGCTAGATTGGAGGAAGGAACGTAGGCGTTAATGCCTTGACCCCTTTTTGGCCTTCGCAAATAGCGAAGGAATCGGAACCGTATATCCCAAGATCCAGGGGAGTTGCCTAGACCATCCATTTGTAGAGGACATGTGGTTGTCGGTCGGCATTTTGGCACCCGGGAAACCCAAGGCAAGACCCCTTGTCTTCACAAGTCACGAAATCCTGGTATGTGAAACCCCGAATCAGTATAGAGTGAATAGGTTTCGGCATTTTGGCACCCGGGAAACCCAAGGGCAAGATCCCTCATTTTCGCAAGTCGTGAAATCTCGGTGCCTGAAGCCCCGAGGCGCTCTGTGGTAGAAAGGAGGAGTCCCGAAAGGGTCTGGACCATCCATCGGAGGAGACGCATGGTGAGCGGCCCGAGTTCGGGGAAAACTCCGAAAGAATATGGACCGTTGAATCCAAACCACCAGGGATCATTGGATCTCGTACAAGAACCCATGTATCGAAATTTAGGGTTTGTGGAGAGAAGGGAATGGCAGTTTCTTGTTCTCTTGAGTCCCAAAAGTCGATGGCTCGGGTGGACAGGTGGCACATCCCAGATGTAGGATCCACGTGGATGACAAGTAGTACATCCCAGAACAAGGGTCACGTGGAGGTGACAGGTGGCGTGTTCTCATCACAGGGAAGGAGTCAACACCTTGTTGACCTATATCGTGTTTCAAGGTTCAACATTCCAAAATGTAAGGAACACTTGCAATGGAAATTGTGAAGTCACGAAACCTAAAAGAGATAGGCGTTGAGACTTGCATCCTAGTCGGAGTTCACATGACACCAAGACAAGGGTGGAGCCGAGTACCTTAGCCCATTTTGGATTTTGGGGTTTGAAGAGTCGAAATACTCGACTCTCTTGCTTTACGAACTCCTGGTTACCGAAATCCTGATACGGCTAGGATTCTCGAGGCAGGGGGAGACTCGCAGTCGTCGATCTCCTCGAAGGTGATATTTTAGGTTTCGGGGTTTGCAGAGTCTAAAGACTTGACGCACCTATATCGTTGAGTCGCTAAATGCAAAAAGGCACCTAGTTTGTTTGGCTTGTGGTCATAACCAATGATCACATGGAGGTGGCAAGGGAAGAGCTAGCCTGCACTAGGCCCCTGTAGTACTTTGGGGATTCTGCCCCTCGAGAAAAGGGGAAAAAATCTATTATGTCGTAGTGGGTATGTGACAAATTGGTATCAGAGCATGGTTACAACACTTGGCCTGGTTGGGCTCATGTACGAGTCGCGTAAAGAAATATTGTTATCTGAATTTTCTCTTTAAGAAAAAGGATAGCAGAATGAAACTGTAAATTGGGAATTTCTTTAACCCTCTATTAAGATGGTAACTACTCTTGTAGGAGTAGGAATGCACTTATCAGTATTACTGATAAGACCTGAGTGTGAATAAAAGAGGTGGAATAAATTGTGCTATGAAGTTGCATGAGCCAGACAAGGGACAGGAACTGAGTTGTTCTGTTATAGTGTGACGATGGCTACCTACTAAAGCAGGTAGAGTCTCTTGCAATTGAGATGGATGGTTAGGTAAGAATTAAGATCCAAATGAAGAACTCCTTCATGATTTGGGAAATCTGGTAAGGGTTGGTAGGGTCCTTAGAAAGTTATAAATTATTGCATTATTAAAAGACTAAACCCTGAGCATATAAGTCCTCATGGTTGAAAGTACTGATGAAAATATGTAGGGTCATATTCCCTAACCTATAATGGTTAGGATCGACAACAAGGATAATTTGTTTAAACAAGATTAAGAGGAGTCCTTTGGGACTGTTGCTAATTCCCAAGAGTGACCCTTGTTGGTTGTTCCCATAAAGAGAGGGTAACATCTGTATGAGTTATGACTATGAGATTGGTCATGTAAGTAACTTACAAGCTCAGAAGAGATAGCAAGAAATTTGGTATGCCAAGTGTGCATATAGAGCACAGGGAGTGCATATAGAAACAAGCTTGTGTTAAAGTTTGAAAGCTCCAGAATTTGAACACAGAGGATGATTCCAGAAGAGTTTATGCCAAGTTCATGGCTGGAAGTTATTGAAAATCTGAATAGACGATGGAATTCTTGGAGGGAGGAATACCGAAATTCCATGAACCATTAGATCTAGTAGATCAGTGGAAAAGATAAGTATGATAACATCTCATCACTCACAAGCTTAGGAGGAATAGTATCTGTTAGATTGGAATCAACGAGAGTCGTTGATCTAGAGCTTTGAGGTTTCATCTATTGGGAAAATAGAAGCGTAGACTTTCCAAAGTCGCGCCAGGTAAATCGTCGATTCAATCAAGGTTGTTGGTTAGTGGATGACCTGAACCGTAGATCTGGTGTAATTGGAACTTCGGGAGTTGGAGGTTTAGAAGTCAATGGGAAAATTTTTGAGGAATCACATGTCATGAAATCCTGACATCCAACCTGAGCTATTGGATCGAGACAGGCAGTGGATTTTTGATCTGACGCATACACGTTTCGGGGATTCGAAATCGGGAGTTAAGGGGTGAAGACTCCGCCAGAATCCCGAAAGGTGGAAAGCCAGGATTTGATCAGGACCATTTATTTTCAGAGAGATCTAGACCATGGGATCCAGTCTGTCAGACCCTCGTGGATAAAAAAATTTGAGAAACGGTGGGGGATTGTCCGCGGATTCGTTGGAACGCGGGATCCCAACGCGTGTCTAGGAGTTGACCCCAGGTTTCGAGCGAAGGGTCATGTGAATAAAAGAGCCGAGAAAACCTTAGCTTTGGCCTTTCAAGTTTTCGTATTTCGGAGATCGAGGAACCAGATTTCCTTGCAACATGAATCCCAAAATTGCTAAACGCGAAGTGCCTTTTGTTCGGATCGTGGTCACCGTTGATGGTCGTGTGAGGAGAAGACGTGAGCTAGTATGATGAATATGCATGAGTTTAATGTAGTGTGAAGCTTCATAATAGGAAGCCTGATATTAATACCGGTAAGGTATGAATGATATTAAACGTGCAAGTAATTCACATGTATGATGTAAGAGTAGAAGTATACTAGAGGCCCAATATGATTTCCTCGATGAGTGAAATATAAAGCAAGTATTGCTCTTGTCCAGATTAAATGAATACTATGGAGGCATAGTTGACTCCATTCTGGGAGTCATGAAAGTTATGTTCCAAATAATAGCCTGAGGGGAAGGTATTCCATTTCCTTAGGAAGTACCAATATAATTAGATGAAAGGGTAAATGAGCAAAGATGCTTTCTTGTCATGATAAGAGACAAATGATTACGCCTTTGAGCATCACATGAGAAGGATTGTGAATGAATCTAAATTGACTAATCTTAACAGTAAATATGCATGTTTATATTCCTTAAGGGAAATATTTAGCAAAAGGCCAAAACTGACTCAAGGTTGAGGCCATCACAATTAGTGATGGATATGCAACAAGGAAGTTGCATGCCGAAGGAGTTCCCGGTGGAGGAACTGTGTAAGGACTTGTCAGAAGAACAGAGTCATGACCCTAATAATTGTTGAAGGTTGGAAAATGGGCTGCAAGGCCTGTCCATATATATATATATATAAGAATCATGGATTACATTTTGAAAGAATCGTGTAATTAATAGAAGACTAACAACCGAATATTGACCATTCTAATAACCGAATGGAAGTGTATAGGATGCACATGTTCATGATTCATTATGAGCAAAGAGTTGTTATTAAATCATGTTGTAGTATCCCAAAAAGGGTTAGGGTGAGGCCTAACTAAGGCTGCTCAGAAAAAGAGCAGTTGTGGAAACCAGTATAGTTGGTAAGAGGCAAGTAAATCCTCTGAGTATGATTAAATGAATAAATGAGTATGTTTAACTGCTTAAGCTTGGTTGAGGCCATGATTAAGAAAAGGCAGTGAAACCTTAGAGATAACTCGACTGGGCTGAAAAGTCCCAGGCGATGTAGAAATAATTTGAAGAAGGGGAGAGCCCTCAATTATGTCCTTGTTGTGTATTATGTTTTTATATGGGATGAGAAAGCTAATACGTTGATGAACGAAAACGTTTTGACACCGTAGTAATGATGGTTGTAATGCT
>SNQJ01S0089418.1:22146-42177 GCA_010110895.2 Picea sitchensis
CTTTGAATTCTCAGAGTTGACAGTTTTAGGAGTGGAGGGAAAACGGATATAGACACCCTCATTGTGTGATTGTAACATAGAAGGAGGATGCCAATTGAGAGCAGAGTAGTGAAGAACATTTCCAAGAAAGAGAAGAGAGCATAAAAAATTGAAACAGAGAAATTGTGTTTGAGAAAACACCCATGTATAGAGGTTTGAGTTAATAGAAGAAGTCTTTAATTCAGATTCAGGGCACTGTGTTTGTTTCTTGTATACATATGCTGAACGATATGTTCATGGTTTTACTCTTCTTGTCATGCAATTGATTTTATGCTATGCATGAGTGATTTCTTGTTAAATGTCTGAAATATGAGAGGAAAGGGTAAATGGAAATGATTTTCAATTGTTTCTCTGTCTGAGTAAGGATTCCTGCAAGGGGTGCAGTTGAATAGTCAACAAGGTGTGCGTTGACAAAGGATTCAGAGATTTGTCTCTGGAACTCTTAGATAGGATAGATTTTGTTCTCATTTCCTCTGAAGGGAATATTTGACACAGGAGTCATGCAAGGCTTGCACAAACCAAGCTTGAATCCAGGGTCTGAAAACCTGAGAAGTGATTGAAGACTTGCCACAAGGAGTGCGTGCAAGAGGTTCTTACAAGATTCGAAATCAGAGGAAAGATTTCGAAGGATTTGAACCTATTAAGTTGTCGGAGGGAAGAAACAGACGGTTGAAATCCTGTGTAGAGGATTAGAGAAATCCCGTCAACTGTCTGATCTGATAGAGAAGAAAAGAGGTTATGGGTGTGACCAAAGTTTCAAGCTCAGGAGATTGTGAGCCGTTGGATCCTCACCTAGTTACCTGTCAACCGTAGGATTTGACTGGAGTTGCACGGGGTTTAAACCCTCGCAAGGAGAGGGAAAATCTCGAAAGGTGTCGGGATATCGAGGTGTCGGGGTTCGGGATATCGGAAGTCCTGTGGATAAGAGATCGGGTAAATCCACGGTGAAAACCCCAAACCAGATCAGAACCATCCATTAGTTGAGACACGTGGCAGGGATCAAGAGCCATCGACATCTAGGAAGTCTAGAGACCAAGAGTTTGAGGTCTTTGAGTCCCAAACAACGAAAGGATCACAGTCGTTGTTTTAAGGAAGGACGCGTGCCACGCAATTATCCAATTTGGAGATCCAGACACCGGGACTTACATAAGTGAGAATTTTTGACTTTGCATTTGGTGAAGTCCGAGACTAGATCTGGACCGTCCATCCATTTGGGACGCGTGGCAGAAATCCTCGAAGTCGGGGTTCAACGTTTCGTGAACCCTGAAGACAGGAAACACTTACATTTCGGAATTGCGAAGTTCGAAATCCCGATAAGGTGGAGAGCTCCATCAGGGGGAGGCCAGCTGTCATCATATTGGAAAATCAGAACTCGAGAGATCGAAAGCCCCGAGGGCAATGCATTTCAGTATTTGAAACCCCGAAGTCCTGAGTTAGATCAGGGACCATTGGTCTAGTAGGAAATCACGATCATTGATCATGTTTAAGGCGGAAAGGGGTTCCTAGTTGACATCATATCGAGATTCAGAGGATCGGGGATCCTGAGGACAAGAGGTCCAATACATTTCGACATCCGAAGACTCGAAATCCTAAAAGGAGGTGGAACTGCGGTCATATAAAGGGAGGTCATATGGACCAAAAGGCTAGCCCAGGGGGCTAACTGAGTTAAAGAATCTCGGGATATCAGAGATCGGGAAATCAGGAAGACAAAGGCTTGCGACATCAGGGATTGCGAAACCTCGAAGCCCAAAATTCTATTTTTTTGTTGTGAACGAAAAAGCGATCGGGCCTAAAGGTTGTAAGGAGTAGAAAAACCTTGTGGGTTGATTTTATTAGAGATTCTGAGGAGGAATCAAAGAGCCTCTTCAGATCGAAAGTTGAATTTGAATGATCTTTAAGACTGGGAGGTCAGCGTAGAGGCCTTTGCCGAGGCAGAGGGAGCGTCTGTGGCAGGTTTGGTATCAGAGTGCAGCAAGGGTTCTTTGATTTCTGTGGCAAGGAAAAGGAAATTTCACCACGCCGCCAAGAAGAAGGGACATGCAAGCACCTGATCCACCATAGGAAAGGGAAATACCAAGACGAAGAGGTAGGCAGGTGTCTGACCCAGCCATGGCAAGATAAATGCGTGATTTACGTGCCAGACTTGAGGACATGGAGACAGTACAGAGACGCACAGTCGGTATTGGGGATCTTAGTGATTCTGAAAGTGAAAATGAAGTTGAGCATGAAGAAGAAGTTGCAGTCGAAGATGTAGCAAATGAACGCCTACTCAGGGCTGTTGCAAGGATGGGCGCCAGGGCAAAAATGGACATCCCAGTTTATGAAGGAAACCTGGATGCTGAAGAGCTTCTAGACTGGATTAGAGATTTGGACACTAATTTTGACTATGAAGATGTCGAGGAAGACAATAAGTTCAAACATGCTGTCACAAGGCTGAAAGGACATGCAACATTGTGGTGGGATGAACTACAAGTTGACAAACGCTACAAAGGAAAGCATAAAATCAAGAGTTGGGATAGGATGATTGCAAAGATGAAGGAAAAATTCATCCCCAGAGATTACCAGATTACTCTGTTTCAAAGAATGAAAAATTTGAGACAGAAGCTGATGACAGTGAAAGAATACACTAAAGAATTCTACAGGTTGAACATCAGGGCATGTCATCAGGAAAGCGATGATGAAAAGGTTTCCAGGTACATGAATGGCCTGAGATATGACATTCAGGATGAGATGAACATGGTAACCATCTGAACGATGAAATATGCTTATCAGATGGCTCTAAAGGCTAAAGAGAAGCTGAGCCGAAAGAAGGGTCAAAGAGGCCGAGGCAGAAGTCAAGCCAGGGGAAAATCAATTGTCCAAGATAAAAAATCAGAAACCTAGGGAGGACTAGAAGAAAACTTAGGCTCAAACTGAAAGAGATGGAACCTCACAGTGAGGGAAATATGCTGAACAGAGAGGGCATCATACTGAGCAAAGAGGATATTATGCTGATAATAATATTTTTCCTCGTACTAGAGGTAGAGGAAGAGGAAGAGGAAGAGGTGGAGTGATAAAATGCTTCATGTGTGGAAAGAATGGACACAAATCTTATGAATGTTCAGACAAGAAGAAAGAGAGTGGAGAGACTCACATTGCTGAAGCACAGAGGCAAAATGTTGAGGCAGAAGATGCTAAAGGCGGAAGATCGCTGATGATGCGAAAAGTTCTTTTGACACCAGAGAAGGAGGTGGAGAGTTCAGTCCAAAGAAATAGACTTTTTCGGTCTGCTTGCAAAACCAAGTATAGAGTATGCAAGGTCATTGTGGACAATGGTAGCATAGATAATCTCGTTTCAACGGAGATGGTAGAAAAGCTGGAGCTGGAGACGATTGATCATCCAAGTCCATATAGAGTTTCATGTCTACAAAAAGGACATCAGGTAACTGCCACTAAACAATGTTTAGTTGAATTTAAGATAGGAGGATATAATGATAATATACTCTGTGATGTTATTCCCATGGATGTTTGTCATCTATTGCTGGGTAGACCGTGGCAATATGACAAAAATGTGATTCATTATGGGAGGATGAATACATATACCTTAGAAAATAATGGGAGAACTCACATGTTGCTTCCAATCAAAGATAAGGAAGTGAAACCTGAAGTAAGTAACACTGTACTTCTCATGAGTGGGAAGGAACTCCTTAATGAAGTCAAGAAGAAGGAGGAACCACAATTCATTATGGTCAGGAAGCCAACGATTGTTTTAACCAGCAAAAGGATAGATGATCTACCATAAGAAGTTCAGAAACTGCTGGAAGAGTTCACTGACATAGTAGTGGATGAACTACCTCATTCGTTGCCACCAATCAGAAGTGTGAATCATCATATTGATCTCATACCTGGAGCCAGTTTACCAAACAAATCAACATACAAATTAACACCACAGGAGAATGAAGAGGTTAAAAGGAAAGTTCAGGATTTGTTGGACAAGGGTTTGGTCAGAGAAAGCTTGAGTCCGTGTGCTGTTCTTATAGTACTCAGTCCAAAGAAAGATGAAGGCTGGAGGATGTGTACTGATTCAAGGGCAATTAAAAAGATAACCATTAGGCATAGATTTCCATTGCCAAGGATGGATGATCTGATGGATTGCTTAAGTGGAGCCATTTTTTTTTCAAAGATTGATTTGAAAAGTGGTTATCATCAGATTCGCATGAGGGAAGGTGATGAATGGAAGACAACCTTCAAGACTAAAAAAGGGTTGTATGAATGGATTTTTATGCCGTTTGGTTTAAAAAACACACCACGTACCTTCATGAGGTTGATGAACGAAGTCCTGAAGGAGTTCATCGGAGAATTTGTCATTGTGTATTTGGATGATATACTGATCTTCAGTAAAACAGAGGCAGAGCATATAAAACACTTAGCTACAGTGATGAAGAGATTACAACAAGAGAAGCTGCTGATAAACATGAAGAAATCCTCATTCATGAAGACAGAACTCATCTATTTGGGCTTTGTTATTTCTGCAGATAAATTGAGGATGGATCCAGATAAGGTGGAAGTCATCAAGAATTGGCCATCACCGAAGAACATATTTTAGGTGAGAAGTTTTCACAGGTTGGCTAGTTTCTACCAGAAGTTCATCAAGAATTTTAGTGGAATTAGTGCACCAATGATGGAAACAGTGAAGAAAAGACACAAATATTTTCACTAGATAGAAGAGGCTGAGAAGAGATTTAATCTATTGAAGAGGAAAATCATGGAACAACCAATTCTGGTGTTGCCTGATTTCCAAAAGACATTTCAAGTGAAATGCGATGCAAGTGGATTTGCAATAGGGGAAGTCTTGAGTCAAGAAGACAGGCCAATAGCATACTTCAGCGAGAAGCTGAATGAAGCGAAGGTGAAGTACTCCACATATGATAAGGAGTTCTATGCTATCATTCAGGCATTGAAGAAGTGGAGACACTATTTGATTTCAAAGGAATGAAGCGAAGGTGAAGTACTCCACATATGATAAGGAGTTCTATGCTACCATTCAGGCATTGAAGAAGTACTCCACATATGATAAGGAGTTCTATGCTATCATTCAGGCATTGAAGAAGTGGAGACACTATTTGATTCCGAAGGAGTTTGTCCTATACAGTGACAATCATGCACTGCAGTTTGTGACTCAACAAGAAAAGTTGAATCAAAGACATGTAAAATGGGTTGAATACATGCAGAACTTTACATTTGTAATTAAACATATTTCTGGAACTGCTAACAAGGTTGCTGATGCTTTGAGCAGGAAATGTTTGCTATTGCAGGAGTTCAGAATTAAAACACTGGGTTTTGATGACCTCAGGGACATGTACCGAGATGATACAGATTTTAAGGAGGCATATGAAGCAGCTGAGAATCCAATTCTCAGAGATAGAAGCCAATGGATAGAATACATAATCCAGGAAGGATTTTTGTTTAAAGGTAATCAACTTTGTATTCCAAAATGCTCCATGAGGGAGAATTTTCTAAAGGAGAAACACAGTGGAGGATTGGCCAGGAACTTTGGTCATGACAAGACATTCGCAAATTGAATGAGTCATAGTTTTGGCCGGGAATGTGAGCATATGTCAAGAGATTCATGGATAAATGCAGAATTTGCCAGCATTCGAAAGGAAATAAACAGAATGCAAGATTTTATCAACCATTGCCAATACCTGAGAGGCCGTGGGATGCAATCAACATGGATTTCATATTGGGGTTTCCAATAACAAAAAGAGAGTTTGAATCCATCTTTGTGGTGGTGGATAGATTTTCCAAAATGGCACACTTTATTCCATGTCAGAAAACCAGTGACGCAACTCATATTGCGAATCTGTTTTTCAAAGAAGTCATTCGACTTCACGGCTTACCAAGGAGCATAGTTTCAGATCGAGACACTAAGTTCGTGGGACACTTCTGGAGGACCTTATGGAAGAAGTTGGGAACTAACTTGTCATTCAGTTCAACTTATCATCCTCAGACGGATGGACAGACATAAGTGGTAAATAGGATTTTGGGAGACTTGCTGAGGAACTTGGTGACAGAACACCACAACCAGTGGGACAACATATTACCACAGGTAGAGTTTTCTTATAATGACTCAGTTAACAGAAGCACAGGACGAAGTCCATTTCAAATTGTTTATGGCATGCAACCGAGAGGAATTTCTGAGCTGAGGGATTCAGAACAGATTGCGACTAGGAGCGCTAGTGAAGAAGACTTCGCAGAAGCGATGAAATAACTTCACAACCAGGTGAAGGAGCGTTTACAGAACTCGAGCCAGGAGTATAAGCGAAGAGCAGATCAACATAAGAGACAACTTCAATTTGAGGTTGGTGATTTGATTTTGGCACATCTGTGAAAGGAAATATTCCCGAAGGGGACATATAACAAACTGAAGATGAAGAAGATTGGACCATGTAAGGTCTTGAAGAAATTTGGGGCAAATGCTTATGAAATTGAATTACCCGATGGGATCGAAATTTCTCCGATATTCAATGTCTCAGATTTGTACCCATACAAAACTGGGGAAACAAGAAAAAGTGATGAACAACTAGAGATCTAGTGGACAAAGAAGATGCCTATTGTAGAAAGGACGCAGATGGAAAGCATACTAGACAAAAGAGTTGTCTAGGAGACTAGGCGGAAACGATACTTTGAATACTTAGTCAAGTGGAAAGGACATCCAGTTGAAGATGCTAGCTAGGAGAATGAAGCAAAGATTCAGAAGCATGGACAGACCGTGTGAGAACTCATGGACAAGAGCTCATGAAAATTTTCAAGAGAGGGAATATGATGCAGGAGCATCGTCAATGTCAAGCGAGGATGGGACAAGTGCCAACACATTTTGAGCACGTGATAAATTGTTTACAAAAAAAATAAATAAAAAAAATTGAAGATAGATGCGCCAAATATAAATGTGATAGTTAAGGAGAGGCATACTTATATATTGTAAAGGACCTGGAGCGATCCACTCTCGTCCATAGTAGGTAGAACTCATTTATGTTAGTAGGTAGCTTTGAATTATCAGAGTTGACAGTTTTAGGAGTGGAGGGAAAATGGATATAGACACCCTCATTGTGTAATTGTAACATAGAAGGAGGATGCCAATTGAGAGCAGAGTAGTGAAGAAAATTTCCAAGAAAGAGAAGAGAGCATACATAATTGAAACAGAGAAACTGTGTTTGAGAAAACACCCATGTATAAAGGTTTGAGTTAATAGAAGAAGTCTTTAATTCATATTCAGGGCGCTGTGTTTGTTTCTTGTATATGTATGCTGAACAATATGTTCATGGTTTTACTCTTCCTGTCATGCAAATTCTTTTATGCTATGTATGAGTGATTTCTTATTAAATGTCTGAAATCTGTGAGGAAAGGGTAAATGGAAATGAGTTTCAATTGTTTCTCTGTCTGAGTAAGGATTCCTGCAAGGGGTGCAGTTGAATAGTCTGCAAGGTGTGCGTTGACAAAGGATTCAAAGATTTGTCTCTGGAACTCTTAGATAGGATAGCTTTTGTTCTTATTTCCTCTGAACGGAATATTTGACACAGGAGTCATGCAAGGCGTGCACAGACCAAGCTTGAATCTAGGGTCTGAAAACCTGAGAAGCGATTGAAGGCTTGCCACAAGGAGTGCGTGCAGGAGGTTCTTGCAAGATTCGAAGTCAGAGGAAAGCTTCCGAAGGATTCAAACCTGCTAAGTTGTCGGAGGGAAGAAACAGATGGTCGAAATCCTGTGTAGAGGATTAGCAAAATCCCGTCAATCATCCGATCTGATAGAGAAGCAAAGAGGTTACGGGTGTTACCAGAGTTTCAAGCTCAGGAGATTTGAGCCGTTGGATCCTCACCTAGTTACTCGTCAGCCGTAGGATCTGACCGGAGTTGCACGAGGTTTAAACCCTCACAAGGAGAGAGAAAATCTCGAAAGGTGTCAGGATATTGAAGTGTCGGGGTTCGGGATATCGGAAGTCCTGTGGATAAGAGATCGAATAAATCCACAACGAAAACCCCGAACCAGATCATAACCGTCCATTAGTTGAGACACATGGCAAGGATCGAGAGCCATCGGCATATCAAAAGTCTAGAGACCAAGATTTCAAGGTCTTTGAGTCCTGAACAATGAAAGGATCACAGTCGTTGTTTTAAGGAAGGACACCTGTCACGTGATTATCCAATTCGAAGATCCGGACACCGGGACTCACATAAGTGAGCGTTTTTGACTTTGCATTTGGCGAAGTTCGAGACTAGATCTGGACCGTCCATACATTTGGGACGCGTGGTAGAAATCCTCGAAGTTGGGGTTCGACATTTTGTGAACCCTAAAGACAGGAAACACTTTCATTTCAGAATTGTGAAGTCCAAAATCCCGATAAGGTAGAGATCGCCATCAGGGGGAGGCCAACTGTCATCATATCAAAAAATCAGAACTCGAGAGATCGAAAGCCCCGAGGGAAATGCATTTTGGCATTTGAAACCCCGAAGTCCCGAGGGAGATCAGGGATTGTTGGTATAGTAGGCGATCACGACCATTGATCGTGTTTAAGGCGGAAAGGGGTTCCTAGTTGACGTCATATCAGGATTCGGAGGATCGGGGATCCTGAGGACAAGAGGTCCAATATATTTCGACATCCGAAGACCTGAAATCCTGAAAGGAGGTGGGACTGCAGTCATATAAAGGGAGGTCGTATGGACCAAAAGTCTAGCCCAGGGGGATAACTGAGTTAAAGCATCTCAGGATATCGGATATCGGGAAATCGGGAAGACAAAGGCTTGTGACATCGAGGATTGTGAAACCTCGAAGCCCAAAATTCTATTTTTCTGTTGTGAATGAAAAAGTGATCGGGCCTAAAGGCTGTAAGGAGTAGAAAAACCCTGTGGGTCAATTTTATTAGAGATTTCGAGGAGGAATCAAAGAGCCGCTTCAGCTCAAAGGTGGAATTTGAATGATCCTTAAGACCGGGAGGTCATCGCAGAGGCCTTTGCCGAGGCAGAGGGAGCGTCTGCGGAACCTGAACTCACAACAAGGAATCTGAGAGAGGTATTCTCTTCAGAGGGACAGGTTCATATCGAAATGATATCTCTATCTTGGCCATCTTACAAGATTACGTCCTAAGGATCCTTAGGGACTAATATTGGGAATACACACTTTCAATCATAAGCATAAGTTCACAAGGAGATGGATGCATACATATATCACGACCATTCCACACAGAAACCATTTATAAATAGACATATATACACAAAATCATGCATTCATCCATTATTTCAGTTCAATACATAAAGTAGGAAAATACTTATCAGAACCAGATAACGTGAAGTGACTGCTGAAAGGGTTGCCCATTTCCACCCAACCATAGGCTCAATCACTCCTAACAGATTTACCACTAGCCACCCCTGAGCTAGACCATGATGCTATGTGATAAAATCCTTTCTTCCGACTCAACGACAGTAGAGACAAAGGTTACTCTCCTCCTCCCACAGGATCTTGGAAACGATTTACATGATACCAATCAAGGAGGACCAACCTCATTTATCAGCTTGTATCATAACCCTACTATCCATTTCCCTACGACTAGAACGATCATTTCTTTGTTCTTCAATGAACCCGAGAGCTTAGCCTCTTGTCTCTGCACTCTTCGCAGGTATTCCTCTTCCCAACACACCCTCCTTTATTTCCTTTCTCAGCAAGGTTTCATGTGGTTCAAATTCCCAACCCGTGGTCAGGTATGAAAACCTGTGGTTAGGTCTGAAATCCTTACAAATGGGTTGTCTTCCCCATCCCCTCATTAACTCTTTAGTAGGTCTTCCCACCTACCATCCTCATTGTAATTCATTCCTGGGTTAGAGGATTGTTATGGTCCTAAGAAATTAAATCCAGTAAGATACTGGTTTGGTGGAGGTTAACGCAACCATTCTTGGTCCCCTTCACCATCTGTTTCATAGAATTCATGATATCTCTTAGTACACCCCCTTTCCAACAGTCATGCAACACTTATCCATTTTTCTAGTAGATAACAAAATTTACATTCATTGACCTTTTATGCAAAGGTCCATCAAATTAAACATTCACAAATATTGAGTTTTCCATAGTCCCTTGGCCAACATAGTCATATTTACAAATTGGGGGAAACAACGTGTTACAATTCCCTCCCCCTTAAAGGAACATCGTCCTCGATTTTCTGTCCATCAACATGCTCTGTATATACAGAAGTAAACAAAAATGGATATGCCTCCCTCATGGAATCCTCCATTTCCCACATAACCTCATCTGGGACAAAGTGTTTCCATTGCACCTTGACCTGTGCAATGGTTTAGTTCCTGAGTGGGGTTTCCTTCCTATCTAGTATGCATTGAGGTTCTAGCTGGAATTATCCCTCCGGCTCCACCTGGATCACAAACCAGTCAATTATATGATTAGAATCATGTACATATTTCTTCAATAATGAAACATGGAGAACATTATGTGCCTTTACTGTAGGAGGGAGTGATAGCCTATAGGCTACAAGTCCCACTCTATCTAAGACTTCAAAGGGTCCACAATACTAAGGTTCCAACTTGGCACAATCTCCCATTCTCAGGGACCTCTTCCTGGGCCTAACCCTGAGATAGACATGGTCTCCTTTCTTGAACTCTCTGGGAGTTCTTTTTCTGTCGGCGTAACTCTTCTGTCTATCCTTAGCAATTTTCAAATTTTTCTTTATCTAAATCACTTGTTGTTCCATTTCTTTCAGCATGTTGGGTTCGATTGAAATTCTATCCACTGTATTACTCCAGCTGAATGGAGTCTTGCATTGTCTACTATAGATGGCTTCTAAAGGGCTCATGTTTAGTGACTCTTGATAACCGTTGTTGTAGGAAAATTATACCAATGGCAGGTAGTCTTCCCACTTCTTAGGCTAATGCATTACATGCATTATTAACATGTCTTGTAATATCTGGTTTACTCTTTCTATCTTTCCATCAGTTTGAGGGTGATAGGCTATGATAAACAACAATTTAGTCTCAAAACCATCCATTGAGGATTTCCAAAAGCTTGAAGTGAATTTTGTGTCTCTGTCAGATACGATCTCCCTAGGCATGCCATGTAGTCTGAATATCTCCTTCATGAAAATGTTGGCAATATATATCACCTTGCAAGTTGATTTGACAAGTACGAAGTGAGAAAACTTGCTCAATTTGTCCACCACTTCCATGATGGCATCATTCTTCTTGGCTGATTTTGGTAATCTGGTCATGAAATTCATGGATATGGTTTCCCATTTACATTCTAGAATTGGTAGAGGTTGTAACAACCCTACTGGGTGTCAGTGTTCTGACTTAACTTGCTGACATTCTAGACACTTAGCTAAATAATCAATAATGTACTTTTTCAATCCAGGCCAATAGAATTGTTTCCTAGTGGCCGTGATCATTTTCTGATATCTTGGGTGACCATTATATGGTATCTTGTGCAGTTTGTCCATTATGAATCTCTTCAAATCATCACAACTTGGGATATACAATCTGTTTCTATAAGTCAACAGACCTTCATCCACCATCTGATATCCTTCATACTTTAGCCCCGTTGGCTCTTGATTTAGGTATGATTCCATGGTATTGAAGAATGCATTTGTTTCTTATGCATTATTAACTCTTTCCCTAACATACGTTTCACAGGTGCTCACCATTTCCAGGTGAATCATTTTCACACTTATGCTAAGGGAATCGACCACCCTATTTTCCTTTCCCTTGATGTTTTTGATTTTGAAATCAAACTCACTAAGGAGAGCCATCCACCTAGCTTGTCTAGCATTGATTTTTGGTTGATCAAATAGGTTCCTCAACCCACAATGGTCTGTCATAAGTACAAATCTCCTACCCAGGAGGTAATGCCTCCACATTTTTAAAGTGTTCACTATGGTAGCCAACTCTAGATCATGGGTCACATAATTGATTTCATGCTCATTCAATTTTATGGATTTGTAGAAAATTACATGCCCTTCTTGCATAAGGACTCCTCTGAGTCCTTCCTTGCAGACATCTGTGCACATGAGGAAGTCATTATCATGGTCTGAAATATTCAACACGGGCACATGGGTCAGAAGGTATTTTAGTTCTTGAAATCTTTCTTCACATTCTGGTGTCCAAGTGAATTTAACCCCCTTTTTCTGAAGGGCAGTGATTGGACAACCAATTTTGGAAAATCCTTTTATGAACCTTCTATAATATCCTTCTAAGCCCATAAATGATCTGATCAGATACATCCTTTGGGGTAGGCCATTCCATAATATATATGATCTTGTCAGGGTCTACTGGCACTCCTTCTTTATAAATAACATGGCCTAAGTAATGGACTTGATTCTGGAAAAAAGTCACACTTGCTAAACTTAGCATAGAGATGATGTTCTCCTAGTACTTGAAGTACAAGTCTAAGGATGTTCTTCATGATCATATATATTCTTGGATTATATTAGGATATCATCAATGAAAAACAATACGAATTTGTCTAGGAATTTGCTGAGTACATTATTCATCAAGCACATAAAAGTGGCCGGGGTATTGATTAATCAAAATGGAACCACCACAAATTCATAGTGACCATATCTAGTCCTGAAGGCTATTTTGTGGATGTCTCCATCCTTGATTCAGACTTGATGGTATCCATACATTAATTCAATATTTGAGAAAATGGAAGTGCCCCCTAATTGGTTGAACACGTCATCGATTCTTGGTAAGGGGTAATTGTTCTTTATGGTTTTATTATTGAGTTGTCTATAATCTATGCATAGTCGGAGTGTGCCATCTTTCTTATTTACAAAAAATACTGGATCTCCCCATGGAGATACACTGGGAGGGATGTAGCCTTTTTCCATCATTTCCTTTAGTTGTAGCTTGAGATCAACTAGCTCGGGCGTACTTGCCCTATAAGGTGTCCTAGACACTGGCATTTCTCTTGGTGAAAGTTCTATTGAGAAGTCAATGTCTCTTCTCGGAGATAGACTCAGTACATCTTTTGGGAACACGTCTATATACTCTATTAATATGGGGTGGTTTTCTAGGTTCATTCTTTCATCCTCAACAGATTCCAACACCTATATTTCATATAGAGGACATCCCTTTCTACAATACTTTTTCATTTGAAGGGTTGATATTCCTTTCACCGAGACATGCTTCTAAATCCCTTGGAGGGTTATCTTTCTCCCTCCATTTAAACATTCTAAAGTTTTATGGTAACAATCAAACTTAGTTTTGTAAGAAGCTAACTAGTCCATGCCAATCAACAGGTCATAAGATCCTAGGGGAAGTATGTTAAGGGTATCTTGGGTGGGAAATCCATCCATAATGAACTTGCAAGATGGTATGACCTATGCTACTTTTCTTTTGGTGCCAGTGGATAGTTGTACTAACCATGTCTTAACATGTCTAACTGGTTGCAATTTACACTTATCAACATTATGAGGGGCCACATAACTCAAATTAGAACCAAGATCAATTAAAATAGAAATTTGATGGTTGGCGATCACACCTTGCATATCCACCACTGAAGCTTGGTGGTCGACTTATTTATTATCCAAAGCTGCATAAATCTATGGCATGATCCTAACCACATCATTGACTATGGTAGATTATTAGATATCGTAGACTCTCCTACTATTCTGTTGTCTGTGTGGACAATCCCTCAGTAGATGTTATTCTCCACAACCCCAACATTTCAAGGGATCTTTCTTTGGGTTATCAGTCTTTCCTAGAGTTGCTCCAAAGGTTTTTTTCCCACTCTTAGAGGGGAAATTTTGCTGATATACACTTCTAGTAGGAAGGCTTATCCTAGAGTCCTTCCTATAGTTATTAAATCTTGAGGATTTGAACCCCTTCTTTTGGAATCCCGAACTACTCTTCTTCTTCCATTCCTCACGAGGTTCTGTCTGACTCCCAAACTATTCATAACAATACCTTGCCTTCCGGATAGTGTCTTCTAAGGTATTTGGCTCGTCAAAATCAAGCTTGTTCTGGTAGGTCTGAGGTAACCAATTAATAAATCGTTTCACTTTTACATTTTCATCCTCAAAAGCTCAAGGAATTTATTGAAATATTCCTCTATGATGAGTTGTCTTAGCTTGAGATCATAAAACTCCTTAGTCTTCCCATCAAAGTATTTCTCTGATAGATACTTCTTATTGAAGTGTTTATCAAACTGTTTCCATGATAAGTCATCTTCATGGATTCATTTCACATTCTTAAGGTATTCCCACCAAAATGAAGCCTTTCCATTCAGGTTGAATATGGATATTCGATCCTTCAAGTTTTCATAGTAGTCATAGACTCTGGAGTACTTCTTTAAACCAAGTAGCAAAGATTTTGCCTCTTCCCACTTCTCAATATCTCCATTGAAAGAGGGTGGTTTGACTTTCTTGAACTCTTCAGAGTCATGAATTTTGGAATGCTTTCTCTTCTTTCCTTTCCTTTGCGAATGTGAATTAGTTTTGCTACTATAAGATTCTTCGGAGTTGCCAATTTCCTTTCCAGAGGACTCTCCTAATGAGTGTCCCTTGTCTCCAGGTTGGACCTTCCTTGAGGTACTCCTCCTAGTGTGGCCACTTATGGGACCACATCTTCGTATCTCAGGTGGATTTTGAATTCTCTTCGTATGTCGTCGATCCACATGACTGGTTGCAGTTCCATGCTGCAACTGCTTTTGTATATCAGATAATATCTGCAACAAGACTGCATTAATTTCCATTTGTTTTTCTTGCTCCTTTATTAATCTCTCGTTGTCGGCCTTGCAACTCTGTAATTTGGCCACAAGGCTCCCTACAGTTTTAGCCAGATCCAGAGGGGTCTCCACCACCTTCCTCTCATCATATTCTTCGTCTCTATTGTGGGATCCATCCCCCACTTCATGGCACATCACCATCCTTTATGCTTGTAGTTTCTCACAATTCACTAACTGCTTGAGTGATGAAAAAACACTTTTTGTTAGCTAACAGTCTATTAGTTCATGAACAACACATAGTTCATATTTATTAAATACACACACACAGTAGAAACCTTTCATTATTTTCTTCAGTAAGTGTTTAACCAGACTCTTTAGGAAATAGGTAAGGTAGGGCATCACCCTTAAAGTTCTTTAAATATGGTTTTTATGCAACTTTTCCATGAGCTCAAGAAGGCCAAGCATTGTAACCATGCTATGATACCAATTTGTAGCACACTTGACCCTTCAATGGCTTTCCTAGGGATGGGGTCTCAAAATTTAGTTCTCATTAAGTGATCAAACCCTTCATTCAGGGTTTTCTACCACACTCTTCTCTCCAGAGTTTCCAACCACGGTCTCCATGCTCAAAACTGAACCCCATACCGATGAATATATCTCTCCAAATTTCTTCAGGTGTTCATTGGTTGAGGGCCACGTGGCGTCCACATGGATCCAACTTACACATGTTATTTTTAAGTTCCTTCCTCCATGGTGGAAGACCATCCACCGTCTGATCCCATGACTGGACTTACTCTCTTTCTCCTATATCAGTTGTGGAGGGATTCAACGCTTCGACACTTCATGCCTCTTTACTATCTATGCACAAGGCCACTCGGTGTTCCAAACTTTCGAAGTCCCATAAGCTCATCACGTGGATCCGGCCTTCAGGCCATTCAATCTCTCTACCGTACTACATCCTAGATCCTTCAAAGTCCTGAAGTCATAGATTCCCAAAGTCCCAATCACTTCACCAACCATGTTGGCTAGGTGTACATGGACCGAGAAGTGACACGTAGGATGGGTCACGATGACACGTGTTACTTTCCAATGGGCCTATAGGGTATGCGATACACATGAATTTGGGTGAAATGTGTCACGTCAATATGGGGCTCACGTTACCCTGGGTGATGTCAGTTCACCGCGTCACCCCGGACTAAAAAAATTCTAACATTCTTCAGATCTCACGGTTGAGATCCGACCATGTAGATTTATAGATCTACGACTCTTGTTGGCTCAGGGATTCGACATTCGGGAGTGTTGCAATGAAAAATCTGCTCATCTTTCGAAGGGTCCAATATCCGAACTAAAGGGGCTAGTGCTAAGCATCCCCAGTATATTGACAGCTGGGAAAGGACCCAAAGGATCCCTCGATATACGGTTCTAGGTCCTTCACAAATATGATCTTCAGAGTTTTGGATCCCGGTTTAGTTGGTAAGATAGGTTCACCTAACTACCCGGGGAACCGCCTAACGCCGATCAACCTTACAAGAAATTGAGTCTCCTGGTTACCTTAGACCAATATAAGGTTGTGTTGGCAGCCAATTAACTGTTTTTCATTGTCTTATAATCTGCCTACACCAATGTTTTACAAACATCAATTTTTCGTCGCAATTTTTCAAATAAACGACACTTTTATTCTTTGCGCCTTTTTACACACTTATTTTTGTTTTGTTTTCACGACTGTAAGCGTGAAAACATTAGTCTTTCGAAGTTGCATTGAAATCACTATTCGAACTGTCGTTATCTTTCTTTTCAGTATGCATATTTACACTTACATTTCGCTTATCGTTATGCAGCTGGCAACATCCTTTGATCGATATTCATACTTCGATTGATTGTGACTTGGTTTCATTGAGTTTGTAATGAATTGACATATGGATTTATATGTTGTTTGGACTATTTGACCTTTGGTTTCATAAGATACATGGGTGTTTTGGTTAAATCTTTCATATATATCTTTAATATGATGCCTATGATTATGTTTTCATAACTATTGGTTGGTTGGTTATATGTATCCATTGGCACGTTGGTTAAACTATTGATTATATGAGCTGATGCATTGGCGCATAGTTGAGTTTGGTATTGGTTTTAATTTGAATATTAATGGTTAAAAAATTTGGCATAACGTTGATTTGGCGCGTTGGCTTATACACTCACTATGTGTTTTATTGGTCGGCTAATCCACATAATTGCTGAACTATGCTATAATGGGTTGAACTACTATGTAAATCGGCGGTTGTAATGTGGAAATAATTGTTATGCATGGCCAGTGAATAAATCCACCACCTTCGCATGCTGGCATTTATGCCTATCCCTTATTCCCCGCTTACCTCGGTTAGCTCGGGTAGCTCTGCTCCTGTGTGTGTTTCGATCCAAACCCTCGGCTTACCATGTGCTCGGATCCATGGCACCAGTTGTGCGAATCAAGACAAACGTCAACCAAGCCCTGTTAATGTTTGACAATGCCTGCAGAGACCTGGAGGAAAATGGATGGCTCACCTTCGTGCAACGATTTGAGGGTTTTAATTTCTGTGTAGCACAACAGTTTTCCATGTCGTTTGATGGATGTAGAGCCAAGGTGGGCGATATACAGTTGGAAATCGATGAGCATTTTATCAGCTCTGCTACTGGCTTACCTGCCTTGGGACAACGTTGGTTTAAGAATTGTAAAGTCGAGGAAGTGCCATGGACACTGCTGTTCCTCTCGCGCAAAGTCACCTCTTGTGATAGAGGTATGCCCATCTCTGCACTTAAACCACGATGGCACGATACTTTGATGGTTGTCAAGCAGTTCGTGACCTATGAAGGTCAATATGGACTTGTTTTCCTCTACCACCTGCGTTTGCTAATGATTTTTATGGGTTACTCGTTGAATATGCCCTTTTACTTTCATCGAAGCCTATATAAAATGTGGAAAAAATTCAAAAGGCAGAAGGCTGACATCAGCCTGTTCCACCATGGACTCATTAAGCTCATCATTGATTATCATTTGAGTTTGCATGGTGATAGTTGGAGGGATTTCATCGCCCGTAATGGTTTCGAGGATATGAACCCTGTCTCGGTTGACAAGCCTGTGGTAATTGAAACCAAGGCCGAGCCGCCTGTACCCTTACATTTCCTACTGCCTAAACCCTCAACCGACCCTAAGGTTGACTTACCCGACGCTATAACTGACAAAGCCAAGACTATTGAAAAGCCTGTGAGCAAAAATCCCAAGGAAAACCTTACTGCTAATGCCAAGGGTAAAAAGAACGCCCGTTTGATTTCAAGGATGGCCAGGAACAAACCTAAATCATCTGCCAAGTCAAACCCTATCGTTCTAAGTGAGGACTCCGATTATGATGTAGAGTGTTTTCTAGCCAGCGAGTATCCTTACTCGCAGGGTTTGTGTCCCGAGCCACCTTACGATTTCGTGAAAAATCTTCCTCCCTGCCTAAAAGATAACCCTAGCTACCCTGGTATTAAGTTACCTAACGAAACCCTCAGTCATGTGATCAAACCCTCACCTGCTCTCTCAAAACCCACACAGTCGCCTTGTGACCAATGCGATTTATGGTTGGAACGTTATTACATTGATGTTCCCATACTCCAATAAAAAATTCAATCGCTGGAAGATCAAATTGCAGTGTTGTCCAATCGAAAAGACCAACTCCAAGAAACTGATAAGAAACAAAAGACAACACGCTCGATCCTTTTCAAAAATGTTGAATCAACTATGGCAGTTATCAACTCCAAATTGGCATGATCAAGCTGTCTCGTCGCTGTACAGGTATGGATTTTAATATCGTTTTAGTTGTGTCATTGAACAGGTTGATATAGGTTGATTTGAATTCTATTTTCGGATAGCTCTGTTTGCATTTTGAAATAGCTCTGTTAAAATGTGTGCATCCTATATATAGTTTTGCTTTGATTAAAAATAAATTTCGATTTGATATATGATTTGATCATTCCCATAATAGCTATCGATAGATTTTTATTGGATTTAAGTGGTATTCGTTTGGATTTGATTTGGTTATTTGCCTGATGGAGTTAACGAAATTGTTGGTTCATTTTCGATTCAATTCGTTTTGTGTCCACTCCCAACAGGAAGTTTTTCACGATCAATTTATAATGCGATTCGTTTGGATTTGATTTCATCATGATCCATCTGCTGTGGTTGGTAAACGATTTTATTGAGTTTGTTGGTTACGATATGCTCTGTCATATAATTTTCAACGACTCTATTTTTATAAAAGCAATATGATCATTTAAGCCTGTGCATTCACGCCCGAATCAAGGAACGATTTTGATTCGTAATGACTGTTAAAACCTTTTTTGTTCGATTCCCTCTTATTCTTGAGTTGGCAAGATTATTTGATGAGTTGGATTCTGATTGTAATTGCTGCTCTGTTTGATTTTAAATTTGTGAAACGGATTGGTCAAACCTGGTTATAATTCGTTTGAGTGGAACGATTTTGGTCAAGGAAAATCGATCTTGTTCGCTCACTGTGCAATGACAAACTATCAATATCTATTACGAACTCTGTTTGATTGATCTTGTTACGATTTTGTTTGTGGACAGTTACAAGTCAGTTATGGTTTGAATTCGCTCACAGTCTAAATCGTTTGCTATACTGTTATCATGATTTGAAAATGATCCTGTTCGATTCGATTTTTTCTCCTGTTGATAAGACAAGTATAATGAAATGTTTGCGATTTGTTTTGATTATAATCGTTTCAATTGATATCAAAACGATTTCACAATTGTTGAATTCGATTCGTTGTGAAACAATTGCATTGCTGTTCGATTATGGTTCTGTTGACCCGATTTTGTGGTAACAAAAACAAAACAGAGTATGCCTGTCTCTGTAGTCATTCAATTGGTTTGGATCCTGTTTGATTTCATAATGGAATAACGATTTCAATTTATGATTCATTTTCAAATAATTATTGGATGTCAATTAAATGGAATTCTTTAAAAGATTTTCGATTAATTTTAATGCTGATTCTGTATCTTATTTAGACTAGCTATATAATCGCATGATTATGTAGCTAGTCTATAGAATTAGATTTTTATCATTTTGTTAATAAAAGATCCTTCTAACTTGTTTATTTTTTACCCTTTTCAGGCGAATTCGAATTGCTTGGGATTTGATGGACAGTTTAGAGGATATTTGGATGTTTTACTTTTATTTTAGTTTCCTAGTTTAGTTGAACTTGGGATATCTTCCCAGATTTTATGTAAACAGTTTTATAACTTCCACAGGGAGGTTT
>SNQJ01S0089419.1:0-32437 GCA_010110895.2 Picea sitchensis
AGTGATTACCTCTCTAGCATGATTCATCAATTTTGATTTTTTATAATGTATTCATGGAGAGTGGTGTTGATTTTTATTAATATATTAATATATTCAAAATCTATGGTTGTTCATAGCTACTGCATGAAATATCTCCACTTGACTGTAAATTTTAAATAGTGTTTTATATAAACCTTAGAGTTTAGTAATGAAGATATTATATTGAATTCATAAAAGCAATGTAGGCTTAGATTAAACATAATATAACCTCCAAACTATTGTATCAAACGTTCTTGTAGATAAATTTAGAGATCCAGTTCATAATGTGGGTTAAGAAGGTGATGTTAGCAACATTAAAGAAAAATAAATAATTGATTTTAGGATGGATTTCATTTTGTAAATACATTGTTCTCTCCATTACTAAAAAAAAACAAGTTTTAGATTCATAATTTAATATTTAAAGTTACATGTAAAATTATTTCAACTTGGGAAAAATACATACCTCCAAATTTACAAATTACACATTGAACATCCAATTTAGCGTGAAGAAAAAAGAAAGGCTCTAATTTTAACATTTCACGGTACATTCTCATTATCTTCAAAATATGGTAGACTTCAATCTTCTCTTACTTGTGATCATTAACATGAATAACATGAGAAGCATGCTTACTAGTTATGAATATTTTGTTTGAGATATTTACGACTAGATGTAATCAAAGAAGTGAAGAGAGCTACGACAACTTTATCATTTTGCACAATTAAAGTGAAATATAGTCTAAAATTTAAAGCTAACAATGGCACTCTTACTCTCTCATTCTCAAAAAACAAGAACTAACCATTGTGCAACTCTCCTTTATTTTGTTTTTTATCTACGCAATGTCTTCTTACATATTTCCTTCTTTTGTTTTTTATGAACATGATGTCTTAATGCATATTTTAAAGAATAGTTGATGAAAACAAACACATATTTATGAATTTATTGGCACTAAATGCAAAATTTCTTATCTTATTCATTACTCATTACCATGATGTAGACATGTGAAGGAGTTTTTATAAATAAATTGCTTCTACACTTCTAAATATAAATATGATTTATGAGATAATAATTTTGTATAATATGGATTACTCTTTCGATGGATATAATATGATTTTTGGGATGATAATTTTGTATAATATGGATTACTTTTTGGATGAACATAAAAATATTTGTATTTGTTTAACTATGTGAAGGATTTTTTTATAAATAAAGTGTTTCTTTCTCATTTACTTTAGATTTAATTATATGGATAATGTTTTAGAAATGTCTAATATTATTTGTATGGTGATGATACGATGTATGGTATTTACAAACTTTGATTTTGATAAATAATTGAGAATCACATTTTTTTATTTTATTTTAACATGGGTTTTGGTTGTTATAATATTAAAATTTCTAAAAGAAATAATAAACTATTTTTTTCCAAAGAAAAAAATCATTATATTCACGCGGATTGAATATACATATTCCGGCCATTGAAGGATTGTTCATAGTTTTTTTCTTAAAACACTTCTCCTTTCCGCTATTTTCCCTTAAACAAAAAGTATATTTACATGACTTTGCTTCCCTTCCCCCTAATTTTAACTAGAACCATCTAATTCTCTCAAAAAACCAATACATCTATGATTTAAAAAACATTCATTTGTTCAAAATATACGAAGAAAAAACATTTTATAGTCGGAATTCCATAGATTTCGTCTCTATGCCATCAATGAATTCGTAGAACCCAAAATCTCATGTAGGAAGCTATAAGGCCTCCTTGGAAAGCTCATCAAATTTTGAGTTGAGTTCTCTATAAATATGGTCAAACTCGAGTTCTCTATCAATACTTATAAATCCTAACTTTGATCAAATCAGTTCTCAAAAGCATTCTTGTGTACTGGACATCCATTGATATAGTGTCAAAAAACATCCTTACCAAAATCAAGTATGACACCTACCTTTTCCTTTCCTTGCTTGTTTCAATTTTATTTTTGAATTAGTTCATAGGTTTAGAGGTCTAACTAACCTTGTCTTATTACTACTATAAAATTTTAATTATAAAAACTTGTCACTATATATATTATTAATTAAGTTATATATACCCTAATCCTAATCTTATAAACCCTAAATCTACATTTATTAACAATATTACATATCGTAACCCTAATCATATGATATTAACAATATTGTTAGCACTAGAAGTCACCTCTGGATTGTGGCAGAGGTAAGCCTGATACCCATCAGAGTTTATGTCACATATTGGTTGTAAAAGGGGAAAATGGGCACAGTCTCAAGAAAATATCATCTTAACTCAGAAAACTGGACTGATATGCACGAGCAGGTGAGGTCTCAGTTTAACTTTAGACAGTAGGTTGTAGTAAGGGTGAGTAGGGGGGAGACTTTGGTGAGAAAATGTAGAGGTCTGCCAAGGACATCAAGTCTTTCGGTAGCCCAAGGAGGAACAATTTAAGAAAAAGAACTTCTTGAATTTAAATCTCAAAGAAACTGAAAGGAACTATAACAACACTATAATCAAAGTTTCATCATAATGCAGTCACAATAATTCAAGTGAATCATTCAATCATGAAATCTTTCAGCATTAGAGGAAGACAAGAGGGAGTAAGGAAGCTGACTATCATTAAACGATATGTCTCAAATGCATATGCATAACCAGAAAACTAGAGTGTTCATTAAAACTTTACAATATAGGAGCTTTGCTCTACCATCACCCTTACAAAATATAAAAACTGAGTATATATATTCAGAGCATTTCTCCCTTAAGAACGTGATCTGGTCATTACATTCAATGCTTGGCATCTTCATCTTCCTTTGCATGATCGCACTTGCGTTCTTCTGTTAGACGCGATCTCGGATAGGTATGGGCTTTGTAGGAAAATCCTTTGACAGGGGGGTCCTTGGGCTGACAGTCATCTTCCACAGCTAGCCTTTCCATGCTTTCCATTTATGGGGTGAAACAAGGTCTCAACTACCTCCCCCTACTTCCATTAACTAACTGCATTGGGATTGGGGTGGAACCTGCCACCCATGAATATTTAGGTGAGCACGCAACTTCTTGAGTGAATCCTGGTGGCTCGAGGCCATGCAGTTATTTCTTTGCAATAAATTCGGGTGCTCCAACCTTTGTGCAACTCCTTTCCATCGCCCCATGCGACCGCGGACTGTGACCTCAGGATTAAAGAATGGAATTTCATGACTTTGCATATCGAGAGTTCTCAGTGCCCTTGATGCACAACATCATGATGCCCAAAATCGCAAAATGGTCAAATTCAGATCGACTGTCGGATCTTCTCCGAAATTGATGGACAAGATTGCTTCCTTGAAGACCCCACATCACCAGCTCCATGCGAAAAGTGATAATATTCTTCCTAGACCCGCACACCATAGGGCCATGGGCTATGACCATGGGCCCAAACTTTGAGCGCTTCATGATTTCACATGTCGGGAGTTTGCGTTGTGCTCCATGCTCGAAACCCCGAGTTGTGAAATCGCGACACTCGGATCAGATGACACGTGCCCCTCTTTTATTGGATGACTTCAATCATTTCATGATTTTGTGCTTCATGAGTCCTCGCGACTCAGACCCTTGACTGCTCCATTCCCTAAAATCATGCAATGCTTAATCGTGTGCCATGCGTCTTGTTGAGAAGGACGAATCAGATTATTTCGTGATTTCACATTTCGTGAGTTTTAAAAATTTGTTCCTTGATCGCTCCACCTTGCGAAATCACGAAATGCCAATCGCACTCCACGTGTCTCCTTGGTTGGATGGCCCAGATCTACTTTTTCACGAATCAGGATTTCACGATTCTTGCTGGATAGTTCTACAACCTTTTGAAACTCCCGATTCCCACGCTCTCTTGCCTTCTTTGAAGACTAAACCTGCTTGCTCGCTTGATTTGAATCCACATTAAAATGCTTCAAGTGTTGTGCTTAGTGCTCATGACTGTTACTTGTGATCAATTACTCTGATGACTGGCTGAGGGCTTGGGCCAACAAAGGTTCAATGACAAAGATACAGAGGGAAGTGATCGACCTTAGAGAAGGGGATATTATGGTTGAAATTTATTAGACAACTTCGATAGGGAAAACCACTCAATCAAAGGATGAAGACAAATGAAAGAAAATTGCACGTCTAGAGGAAAAATCTATGATCAGGTCTGAAAAGGGGAAAATACAGACAAAATTTGTAGACTTAGGTAGAAACCACAGACTCACAAAACCTTGATAAGATTAAGTGCTAACAGGTTCATTTTGTATTAAAGCGCACATGCCTTCATCACTAGGGAGAACCTGCCATGATTCTATGTTATCAGGGTTGTGAGGACGATATAAATATTGAAACGTACAATCGGGTCTTTGTGGTAAAAGTTGTCGAGTAGGAGATGATGTAAAAACAACTAACCTATCAGCCATTGAATTAAGTTCTTTCTTAACATGAGTGATGTTAAATGATAACAGGTTTGAGATGAGCATCCAAACAACTTGGGTATAGTGTTTAAGCAACTTATTGCTAGGTGAATAGATCTTACGTACAAGATTCACAACAAGTTCATAATCATTAAAAACTATAAGGTGGCCACAACCAAGGTTATAAGCATTTTCAATGCCTAACAATAAGGCTTCAAACTCAGTGACATTGTTCATGCAAGCAAAATCTAACCTATAAGAGAAATTATGAATTTTAGCTATAGGAGAGTATAAAATAATGCCAGCTCCACTACCTTCGTTTGAGCATGACCCATCGAAATGAATGTGCCACATGCCATCTTCAAAATCAAATGCTTCAAGAATAGTGTCACCCTTGTCAACAAAGATAGAGTACACTCCTAAGTCTTCCTCAAGATAGTTTACATTGGGTTGAGGAATACTCTCTATATATGGTGAAATCCTTCTTTCCCTTAGGACTATAATATTCTTTCCGTTCCTATTGACGGACAAGTGTGTTCCATCAAGTGAAAGGTATCCACCTGTTAAGGTTTTCCAGTATCTTCCTAAGATAATTGAATAATTACTTACTGGCATGTCAATTACTTGGATGTTGACGGTTGTTATTATTTCATAATGCGCACACATAACTAAAGTTACATCCTTGATTTCACCTATACTTGATTGATGCAGATTGTTATAGGAGAGCATGCTTCTAGAATTTTCATTAGTACATGATAAGCCCAACTCTTCCATGATGATCTTTGACATTACGCTCGGACTAGACCCGCCATCAATTAGGAAACAATGAGCTATTTTATCCATAATTTTTAAGGAAATATAAAAAGGAAGGTTTTTTTATAGGGTGTCTAAAATTATTTACACCTATGTTATTTACATTGGAATCCTCTTCTTTCGTCTTTTCAAAAAGATTGGCTATGTTGGAAGCTTTACCTTCCATAAAATTCTTGAGATGCTTTTGTTGTTCAGGGATGACAACCATGTCCAACAGAGTAGCATCAACCTTGATATCATCCAATTGGTTAAGTGTTAAGAACCAAACATCAATATAGCATGGAAAAGCCTCAGGAAAAGTACTCAATGCCTTGAAACTGAGATAATTTCAGATAATAAGCCTCTTCGAGGGGGCAACCTCCTTTTAGCCCACTTAAAATGTTCAAGTACAAGATGATTCAAAATGAAAATGTCTCCTTGGTATATATAGGAGACTAGGAGGTATAATTACAAATAATGGCCTAAAGCTGACATAATTAAAATAACATTACTAATCTAAATTACAACTATTGGCCTAAAGCCGACATAAATATTAAAAAATAACATTACTAATCTTAAATTACAACTATTGGCCTAAAAGCCGACATAAATAAAATAGGCATTACTAATCTAATATGCCCCACCAAGTGGGTAATGAGCCAACATTAGGGGCTTCTAACATGCCTCTCCCCTGAGACAAGTGTTGTCCACAACGCTTCTGAGTAACTCTGGATGCTTCTGTATAAAGACTCATTTTCCCAAGTGGAATCTTCGGCTGATAGTTTCCTCCATTTAATGAGATACCTTGAAATGGATCTATACCTCAGCTAGAAAATTCTTGTGTCTGTGATGGCTTCTAGGTCTAATAATATGATTTTCCTTCCTCGTCAAGTTCCTTTGGCAAATATAGTTTGAACCTGGATCTTGTCACCTATAACCCTTCTTTAAGCATGAACATGGAAAACTGGGTACTCTCGTGTGAAGCATTTCTATAACCCAATTTGTATGCCATAGTACCACCTTTGCAACACCTTATAAGGCCCATAGTACTTAAGGGATAATTTATTATCCTTCTTTGGCTTGCTTTGAGGGGATCTGTTTGTATGGTTGTAGTCTTTAAAAACACCCAATCCCCTACTTCAAAACTTCTTTCACTGCGATGTTGATCTGCTGGTTGTTTCATGATTTTGTGCCATGGTAAGGTTTTCCTTTAATATTTTGAGAATTTGTTGCTGATTCTTTGATGTGATCTTCCACTGCTTGAACCCTAGATTTTTCTTTAGAGAAGAAGTGGATGGAAGGGAGGGTGGTATCCATAAAGTGCCATAAATGGTGTCATTTTTGTTGCAGTGCGAAAGGAAGTGTTATGTACCACCATTCTGCCAAGTGGGTAAACTTACTTGAACCATTTTGTTTGCTTATCAGAGACAGCAATCAAGGTAGCTTTCCAGACATTTGTTCACTATCTCGGTTTGTCCATCGATTGAGGATGATAGGACGAGCTATGAGCCACTTGAGTACTCCAAACAAGAAAATAATTCTGTCCAAAATGTCCAGTAATGTATCTCTGTCGCTTACATTAATCTTTGGGCTGCTATGTAGATTTTGAACTGTCTGAATGTGGTTGAAACTATACTAGCTTTGAAGGGATGAGAGAGCAAGGCACAAAGTGTGCATACTTGGTCAGTCTATCAACAATCACCATGGATGACACTTTTCTTTAGACTTTGGTAACCCTGGGATGAAATTCATGGAAACCTCCTCCCAGCACTGGACATTGGATGGATGGTTGTAAAAAGACCTTGGGGTCTTAATTGTTTCAATCTTATTTTGTTGGTGTTCACACATTCTTCCACAAACCCTTTGAACATTAGTTTTAAGGCCATCCCAAAAAACTCTTGACTCTATGGTGGTGGTTTCTCAAAATCCCTTTGTGCGCCTCCCCACCGGAGAGGTGTGAAATTCAATAGTACCCCTTTTGTTTGAGTTGGGAGTCCTACATAAATATATGGATCTTTGTACCATAGTGGAATCATTTTTCCATGTAAATGTATCTCGATCATCCGGAACTCGCTGTAACCTTTGAAATGAGACTCCACACCGCTTTGGTCATTTTTCCATTCATCCCTTGGTTTTATTATCCAATCCGGTTGGATGATCGAGATAGCAATAAAGAGAGATTCCTCAACATCTTCATCCTTCTTGAGAGTGCATTTGCCAAACAATTTTTCTTCCCCTTTATAGATGATTTCAAAATCATAGCCCAATATCTCATTACCCATTTTGTTGTTCTTTTAAAGATGGGCCTTTGTTCCAAGTAGCATTTAAGACTATCATGATCCTGCTTTGACTTTGAAGTGCCTACCCATTAGGTGTAAGGGATGCCATTTTTTCAATGTATGTAGTATTGCCATCATTTCCTTCTCATAATGGGTTTGTAAAGCTCCCTCTCTGAGTGGTCAATTTCGTGCCGTGGGCCTTCCTTCTTGCATTAGGACAACACCAATTCCATTTCCTGGCTCGCATCACATCTCAGCTTGAAAGGTTTTTGTGGAAGTCCTGAGTGGTCAAGATGTGGAGCTTTACACACATCAAATTTTTGTTGTTCAAAAGATTTAGTTGCCTCCCGAGTCCAGCTTAAATGCGTCCTTCTTAGTTAGTGCCATAAAGGTGTCATATTCTTCCATAGTTCAACAAACTTGTGGTAGTGTAACCTGCCAAACCCAAAAATCCCTCTCTACTATTTTTTAGTCAAGTTGGGAATCTCGCCACCATCATGTATTTAATATTGTTAGGGTATACCCTGACACGTTCATGAGATACAATGTGAGCCAAATACTCTACCTCCTTAATTCCAAAGAAACATTTGGATGGTTTGGCATTTAGTTGTTGCTCCTTTAGTAGTTGTGGTAGCACCTTGTCAACATGTTGCGATGATCCTCCCAAGACTTGCTATAGATTAGTATATCATCAGTACACAACACAATTTTCAGTCGAAGGGGTTTGAAAATGGAATTCATCAACCCTTGAATGGAAGTGCATTTGTAAGGCCAAAAGGCATGACCAAAAATTCATAATGGCCTTCATGAGTTCTAATGCTTTTTGGGATATCTTCTTCCTCTATTCTGATCTGATGATACCTTGAACTAACATCCAACTTTGTGGAAATAGGATTGTTCCATTTATTCAACTTAACAATTCATCAATCAATGAATGGGAACCTATCTCTAATAGTGATCCGTTGAGCTCTCTGTCACTGACACATACACCATGAGTTATCTTTCTTGAATGTCATTACCACCGGTGCGTAGTAAGAACTTATGTCTAATAATGCCAACCTCTAACATTTCTTCAACCATGCGCCAATTTCACTCTCTGGGCATATATCCTCAGATGACTGGATAAGTTGTGAGGAACACTCCCAGGATTTAGGTTAATTTCATGATCATGGTTTTGAGTGGGAGGGAGACCTTGGGAATATCTTCAAATACTTTGAATGCTTATCAATGATCCCTTGGAGATCTTTGGGAATAGATGGTTTACGTTTGAAAATCTAGTGAGCATAGTTGCGTAATAATTCCTTTGTGCCCCTTTTCAATAATTTTTCATGCCGCGAGATTATCACCCATCGGCTTCCCCTGATACCTCTTAACTCAATTTCTTTCCCTTCCAATGAAAAATTTCATGAAAAGTTCTCTCGAAAAATTGTGCCATCGGTCTTCAATGATTGTAACCATTGGATTCCTAGTACAGTATCTGCAGACCACCCATTGGTATATCAATCATTGGAATATTCCTTACATATTCCCCCATATTAAGGTTGATCTTATTGAATTTTCCTATAAATTGAGTAGTTCCTCCATCCAATCACCACTTGAAACTCTGTTGTTTGATATACAAAACAATTGAGATCTTTACCTAATTTACAGTGAATGAAATTAAGAGTACCCGGTAATCAATTAGACCATTAATCTTTTCTTTCGATGTATCCCTCTAACTTTGAGGCTCTTAGGTGGCGTTTTTCACCCCAGCCAATGCATTACACAATATCGTGGAGTCAACTCTTCTGCATGAAATTGTTTTAATGCTTTTCATCTTGAGATGGTTCTTGTTCTGTTCTTCTTCCCTCTCACACCCATGTAGAATAATTTCTTCACCACACTATGTCCCCTTATCAGATTGTACTTGTTTTCGCAATTAAAGCATAAACCTTTTGCTTTTCTTTCTCCAATTTTGAGGTGTCAACCTTGTAGGTTGAGGTGTTTTAGGAGAAGGGAGCATTGCTCCTCTATAGGATGTTAAGATTGTTCCTTCTAGTATACATAGCCATATTTTACTTTCAAAATTTCTGCCACCTGCCTTCAATGATTTGGGTTCCTAAAGGCAACCCTCATGTTGAATGTTGTCCCTTTAAAGTTCCTAATAATACATCAATCAAGTGCTCATCTAGCCACTCGGGCCACCTTTTATATTCAATCTCTAGTGCCTTTGCATGTGCTCTGTAACTAACCCCTTTTGTTTGAGATTTATCAATTACAAAGAAGGTATTGCTCCTTGTATCCCTCATAGTGTGCTATCATTTTCCGTCAAAATTGTCCAAGTGACGAAATGATTTATGGAATAAAGCCACGATACCAAAACAATTAGATTAGGTTCTAAATATAAAGAAGCAATTCACCTTTTTGTATGTGGCATTATGGAGATCAAAGAATTGCTCCATCCGGCATCCATGGATTGGGTCCCAAGCATCAAACTTCCCTCATATCAATCTTAGGAATCCACAATCCTTCAAACCAAAGTTGGAGTTTCTCCATTCTTGATTCACCCTTCTTGTGTGTCCTACTCATGAATTTCATGGGATGCATTTTCACTTTGGGTGTCTTCTATGTTACGAAATTTCACACTTCTATGATCTCTCCCTTTAATCCATCCATCTTAGTATCCAACTTTAGCTTCCATTGAATCCATCTGGCTTCCATTGAATCCAAATTAGTATCCATTGAATCCATCCTAGTATCCAACTTAGCCTGCATTGAATCCCCATCTCTTGTAGTTCATCTTTGGTTACCGGCTCTCTCTTTGTAAATCATTTATGTCCCTAATGATTTCTTCACCTCTCATCAAGAGTCCAATTAGGATTTCTTCTAGGAGGTTTATTTGGTGTAGGAGGTCTCTTTGGGTGGCATGTTGGCCAAATATCACTTTTGAGTCTCTTGATTTTGAGGTGGTTCTGCTAGACAATATTTCTATTCTATTATATCTCCCAAGCTTCGACCCTTATTGGTATGAAAACTCCTTTAGGTAGTTCTCTCCATATTTTTCTCTGCAATGCCATAGGTCCCATCAAAATTGGATGCGCTAAGTGGAATTTACGATAACTCCCCACAACTCCTGTCGCATTTTTGGACTTTCCAGAGATCTCACTTGTATAGAATTCCCTGCACAAAATAATTGATATCAAGATTCTAAACCTCAAGACCAAAATACCACAATGTCCACATCCTAGCTCTGCAACCAGCCCCAATTCCTAATTTGGATACCTTAAAGAGTTTATGATTGTTTTATCTGGAACCCTCTCTTGAGACTAGTCAATAGGACTAGTCAGGATAATTCCCCCATCTTACACAAGGTGTATCTACAAATTTAAGATGAATCTAGAATTCAAAATTTTACCACAGATACCTTTTACTAATTTCTTTAAATTTTCTCTGAAGTTCAGGTTCTGAAACATTACAAAAAAAAAAAAAAAAAAAAAAAAAAATTCCACAATGACTCATTTCAGGATGATTCCGTAACCCTATATCTTGTAAAGGTTTTATATCCGAAATTATAAGGTCTCAAGAGCTGAAACTTTAACCAAAGGTACCTTGATTCATCTTAATACCACCCTCCAAGTTGTTTCTTCTGAAATTTTGTAGAAAAAGTTATAGTGAAAATTCCACGGTGTCTTAGATGTAGCAATGGAACCCCAAGACCTTGAGAGCTCGGATACCATATATTAAGAACCAAACATCAATATAGCATGGAAAACCTCTAGAAATGTACTCAATGCCTTGAAACTGAGATAACTTCAGATAATAAGCCCCCTCGAAGAGGCAAACCTCCCTACCCCCAATTTAAAATGTTCAAGTACAAGATGATTCAAATGAAAAATGCCCCTTGGTATATATAGGAGACCAGGGAGTATAATTACAAACAATGGCTTAAAGCTGACATAATTAAAAATAACATTACTAATCTTAAATTACAACCAATGGCCTAAAGTCATTATTAATAAATTACACATTAATGTAATATGCTCCAATTAAGGGTAATGAGCCAACATTAGGGCTTGAAGATTAAGGATGTTACAATTTATAAGAGGGAAAAGAGGGAAGAAACCCTTGAATTTCTGTGGAGTTCTTTGGATAACAGCCATCAATAATTTCTAGAAGAATAGCTATGGAAGAAGTACCTTAGGAGGATCAGTATTTTCCTTTAGTATAATAAGATTTGTTCCTAGTATTTATTATCATAATATCTTCCAGTTCTACTTGACTAGAACAACGATAATGGTTTTGGGCTTCTTGCCAAAAATCTTATCTCTAGAATTTCTTTTAACTTCACAAGTACTTTCTTCATGATTTTTTTCGCAGAAGTTACACCAACTAGGAGACATAATGGCCTTTGGCTGAAAGGTATTTTCATTTTGTATTTAAAGGTGCCTAGGGAAGTGTGAAGATGCCCTAGAGTAAGGAAGAAACAGTTCCCTTTCTTTCATAGGTTGTCATCCTATTGTTCATATATTGCACAAGTTGTGGGAGGGACGTGTGTATTATTAACTGCTTGTTTGACCGAAATGCCCCTTTAAGGAGAACTGTTCTTCAAGTTGCTCTTCATTCTCCGGTGCAAGGTGAAGAGCTTAAGCGATTCTTCCATGGTGGACTCTTATTAGAGCCCAAGTGACGATAAGGAGAAGGTAGTGTATTATAATAATGCATGAAAGTGGGTTTTGATTTTTGGGGGCAGATGGTCTGGATCCTAATATATAATTTGTTGGAAACCAGAGGTTAAAAGACTCCATTAGTTTCCATATTTGTAAGCAATATTGTTATATTCCCTTAACTATTCAATTAGGCTCTTGGACTGGTCCGGACTTGAACCAATAAACCAACTTTTCCCAAGTGGAAATAATTTTTGGAGGGAGATCAAAAACTGCTATCGCTTTCCTTCAAGGGAGTTGGACAAATAAGCACAATGCATGTATCAAGTATCAAGTAGCTCTTTATATTATGGATGTAAATTAGAAAATATTACTGGTGCTTTTCCATTAGAAACAATATTGTTTCTAGAACTTAGGGAAGATGTTCTTGAAACTTTAATGGGTCAGGGTGCTAAATTAAGGAGAAGACACATGCCATGGATTGGTTGTATTGTCTTCTTCGAACTGGAAAAGCCCATAAATTTTTATCACTTTAGTAGGATTGGCAGTGTATTGAATAAGGACTTGATGACTATATATACTACCACCACCGATGAAGCGGAAGGCTGGGAGGATGAGGCACCTTAGGTTCCACTACCACTACCTATGGACGTCATGTTGAAAGTAATAGGTATAGGTGATGGGGGTGAATCCATGACTCAAACAAAGTTCTCCTTAGATACCTCTTTGGTTGATAGAACAATTTTCCTCCCTATTTCAAATATAGAGAAGTTTGGGGACAACCCTTTGAGAGAGAGATGCTAGGATTTGAGGACATGAAAGAAAAAAACCAAGGATTTAGGGAAAGAGAGGTTATCATGGATTTTTAGGTTGCCTCTTTTCCTGGCTTCCCAATGTTCACGGATACTCATATCTTGTTCAACTACTTCCTAAGAGTGTTCAAGCTCAACCCAAGTAAGAGTAGTTTCTAAAATAGTATTGAATAAGGTCAAAGTGATGCTAGTTTGGTCCTTAAGGCTATTTTCAATATTAGGTTGTCTTGTATCGGTATTGTCATGGGAAAAATCAGTCAAAGAGTAATCAACAAAATAGAAAAGATTCAAGATAATTGTGAGGATGAGATCACGAGAGATACCTAAGATCTCCCCAAGATGGTCACCAAATAAATGTTTAGGAAAAGGTATGGAGAACCTTACTAAAGCATTTTCAGATCTTTCTAGGCTAAAGAAAGATAATTGGGAATGTCACCTGAGAACAGTAACCTTATAGAAAAAAGCACAATCACTTGATCCACATATAACATGTACAAGGAACCAAGGCTAGTTTATTTTTTCATTTAATATAGCATAATAAAAAGAATCAACTTTAATAAAAGTTAAACATTTGTATGTACAAGAATTATATGAGCATGTACATGAGAAATAAAAGTAATTCAAATCAGATTGACACAATACAAGTGAGAACAAAAATCAGAAATCTGATTTTTATACTGATTTCATTATGAGATACAAGACTTGATTATCCTTACAAACCCTTACGAGGGTAGAGACCAAAGTCAAATTTAGAAGCTCCATGGACACCATACAAAGAGACTCTGACAAAAAAAGAAAACTGAAGCTAGAAATTGTCAAAATTATTGTCATTTGAATCTGGAAAATATTCTTTATCAATCATAAAATCTAATTTATAAACAGACAAGAACACACATATTATCACCAAAGATAGATCATACACCTTTGAAACAAGTTGTTGAATAATATGGATTCAATTTCAATCTTGTTGCCTCTCAATATGACCCCATACCTCAAGATAGTTAGGTCTTAACTCAGAATGAATCAAAGATGGAAACATCTCACTTAGTATAAAGCATACCTTATGATAGAAGTTCTCCTTCTATTCTCTCCCTTTTGTCTTTTCATTTGATTGAGATTGTATCCTTCTTTAATAAGTTAAGGTAGTTGAACTAACTTTCTTTAGTTAAGCCAAGTTAGCTTAACTAATTAGTTAAGACAAGTAACAATAATAAATACAATTAAGGGTCTAAATAATAGCTAAACAGGTGGGACTCAGGACTCTATATTAACTCATTTTATAATTATTTGACATAACAATTATCCAAATCATTTAATTAAAAAATACCTCCTTGTAACTCTCGCTTCATATATATATGCTCAAATTATAAATATAAGTAGAGTATGATATAATCATATCCTCAAAATAACATCATATCCAAAACTGTCCAATAAAAAATGCTCAAAATATATGTTGTTGTCCCCAACAGTCCAAAAATAGAAGTTTTGTCCTCAAAATAAACCAATAACATACTCAATAGTCTAAAATCCAAATTTACTATGAGAGGTATTTTGCCTCTTCTCCTTATTGTTCTGTTTGGCTTTTTTGTAGCGGCCTTTGATTGTTTAAAGCCTTGAGGCTACAATGCACTAATAACATGTGAGCAGTCATCCTTAAGAATGAAACAAGAGGAAACTGATTTAGCAGATTCCTTAGAGGAGTCAGAGAGGGTGGCTATTCATTTTCCCTTGTCTAGTATAGGCTCGGGGATATCTGGTTTTAATCTTTTACTAGCATGTGAATATTGCACAGGTGAGACAACATGATCAATGTGGGAAACTTGGTTTTTCAGTGGTGGAGGAGGTAATGGAAATGATGCAGTGGGCCATCCATGGTGGTGAATAGTAGGTTGGAGGGATATCTCTTGCCAACCATCGTTGACGAGTGGTTCCCGTCGCATCAATACATGAGGGGAAACTGGAATGTTGGGAAAATTATGGTTGGGGTGAAAAGAAGGTCCGTCAGGCTGGGGTTGCAGAATTCCCTGGCCAACTAGGTTGAAGAAACCATCTTGAAACAACCAATTTATATCTTGAGTATTAGCATCAAAGTGAATAGAGAATCGTGGCCTCCTATAACGCCTTTTCCAGTTTCCTTTGTTATTATCATTTTTTCCCTTGTTTGCATTTCTACCTCTGTTGAATCCCCTACTAAAGAAACTCATCCTGGAGAAATAATCCAAAACATGTTATGAACATTTCTTAATAATACTTGCATTAAATATACCTAAAATAGAATCAAAAGTTGGCTCTTATCATTTACCACAGAACACATGCAATCCATCCATAAAATCACTAATCAATTGTTGCGCGAACAAGGAGTGAACAAAGCTATTGGAAGATGAGGGGATTGTAATGAGCATAAAGTGGTATAATTGTCGGGAAACACCACGAGTATTGTTCAAGCAATTTTAGAAAACAATCACACTAACATCCAAACACCAATCAATGCCCAACTTCTTTCTTTTAAAACCCCTTTCATTCTAATGAAATTATCGACAACAGAACATGGAAAATTTAAATGTATCTGGGAAGGCGAGGGGCTTGTAATAAGCATAAAGTGGTACAATGGTCAAGAAAGTGATGGTTACTTTTTTGTTGATGAATTAGCATTTATCATCTTCAATTTATTATTTCCATTATTCCAAAAAAAATCTATTCAACGTTCAAAATCAAGACTCAACTGTCCCACAACAACAAAAATATAAAAGACTCAGAACCGTCACTCTACAATTTCCATATTTCCTTTTCTTTACACATATATTTATTACTTTCAAGTGAAGGCGCAAGGAACTATCTAAAATCCATAGCACAATAACTCCAACCAATAGGTAGGGCTGAGAAGAACCAATACAACCATTTAACTTCCACATAAAATACATAATCAAAAAGTTACATAACAAGGTGAGCTCGAAATCTTCAAATGCCTCTTATGCTCAATTTAATCAAACTTTATAAATCATTAACATAAACCAATCTCTGTAGGAATCATGATACTATACAGGTCATCTTCCATTATGCACATTTAACATCATAACATCGAAATAAAACTACTACATCCATTTTCATCACTGCAAAATTTGTTTTCTTTAAATTGCAGGCTTTGAATTTCATATGTCATTTAACAACAGAATAATCCCAGTAACAAAACTCAGACCAACTAAGGGCACAAAGGAGGGAAATATATGCCAACCGCAACTCGACATAAGGTTGATGTCAACCCTGCAATGCTTATTATGTGACAGACTAGATTTGAAGGTCTATTGCTTTATTCACCAAAGATTCATCAAAAAATGACAAAAATCCTCAAAGGTAACACACAATCGACGATGCAAGTAACATGTTTACGCACTGTTGAATCATAATCAAACTCGAATTGAATCCCCAACAACTGTTTACAACCACCGAACCAAAGAGGGTCAGGTCCGACTGGAGGGAGAGAGTATTAGTTAACGGAGTGTATACAACCAAAAAACCTAACACCATCATTACAAACTATGACACATTCAAATCCAAGGTGTCATCAAACAATTGCCCTTGTATACATTCAAGACCATGGGAGTAATTTTGACAGTGTTATCATCAAAACCAATCAATATAAAGAGAACCAAGCTTCACATTTGCACAACCAACTATCACATAACTTCAGACTAAGTCGTAGTCGACACTTGAGGGGAAACCAAAACGCTGTTTCTCCAATTTATTTATAACAACAATTCCCTCAGAACACACATGGTCACAAACAATAACCATATGCCAGATATAAAAATTTAAATGGGGAAAAGTATAACAGAGGCTGAAAAGTTGCCTATGAATGTGTAAGCACATCAGGAAACAAAACCCACCACAACCAGTACACACTTGGAGGTCGACCCATTTTGGAATTGCAGAAAGAGCAAAACAAATAGACATAACATACCATAGATACCCCAACCAGTTCCAAAATATCATAATCAACAAGCCCAAAATCAGAGTTTTCAACTATGACAGGGAACAAAAATATCATTTGTGCAACCATCACCCAGAATTCAACAGGGAAGAACCAAAATCCATTTACAATTTTCCAACCAACTCACATAGAGAAAGCATACATATTCACCATTTTAACTTTAGAAATCAAGCACACAGCAAGAAAAATCCAAGAGCCAACCTTCTATTCTATCTTGGAGAAGAATGCATAATGAATGGAAGACAAGAAAATCATACCTGTTGTGGAAAACACAAAGGAAACCAACAACTCTGTTATTTTCTCCAAAAGCCGTGCAACAAGGAGTAACCACAACCCAATGCCAAACACAATGTGAACCGAGGAGGGTGGAGGCCTCGGGGGTATGTTTGGAGTGATGTGCAATAAATGCACACCGTTTTCAACATAAATGACCATCAACCCTAAGTACAAGCACGCTATACACTGCCCCCAAAACAATAGCAATACAAACCATAGAATAGGCCACCATTTTCCAAATTAAACAACAATTTACCTGCTTGTTGTATGCAACCATCCTTCATAACCATTTCTATAACAAGGGGTTACCAAAACCCACATTAAAATGTATGAAAGAGTATAATGCCATATGTTCAACTAATCTCACATTTTCCAAGCTTGAATTCCCTTTAAAATAATAACATATATATTGTCCAACATCATAATCACGAGTTAAGGTATGTTAGAGTTGAAACATAAACCTCTACCATATTCAACCAACTTCAACATAACAATGCCTAGATTCATGATAAGAGGCAAAACACAAGTGCAGTAATAATAACCAGGAGGGCCATTACACAACCAATTATAATTCAACCAACTCAAAATGCAACTCAAATGCACACATCCAACCAATCATCAAGTTGTCTTAGAGAACATTTAGAAAACTAGAGATATTCTGCAAGAGCCATTCTTCATCATAATTTACATAACGGGGTACCACCTATTTAGTTATTATCATATATATATATATATATATAAGTATTTTAGGAATTGCAACCCATTTACATGCAAGGGTTTGAAGTTGGGATTTGGGGCGTCAACAAGTAGCAAAGCAAAGTGGGAAAAGGATGATTCAAGGGAAGGTTTGAAAAAGAATTACGAGGAGATATGTAGATTACGAAAACATAGTGAACAAATATTGGATGAGGTTAAAAGATTGAAATAAGAGAAGAAGAATCATCAAAATCAAGAAGAAACAAGGATCTTGGATGAAGAATATACCAAAAGACTAGAAAAGGAAATTTGCAAGAAGGTTGAGGAATCCTTAAATACTAATGAGGTAAAATAAAAAAATGCAAGCCTAAATAGAAGAAGGATGTCAAAATTTGATAGATGGGGTCACATTACAGCTTCAAAAGGAGAAAGAAGACAAGATTCAAGAAGGTCAACATAAGATACTTGAAGAATTTGAACTCCATCTAGAGGATGTACATGCCAAATATGATGGTATTATCTCCATGGCTAGAGTAATCGAGGACCAAGCAAAGAGGATAAAGGATTTCATTGTCTCTGAAACGAAGATAGATGAAATGGGTGTGCAAAATGAAGAAAAACCGTCAAATATTAAACCATATCGACACCCTCATTATTTGGAAAGATTTCAAGGAAGACAAGAAGATCAATATCAACATTATCAAGGAAGAATATGGAATAATCATCAATATTCATGGAATATGGCATCACAAAACCATTATTCAACAATATCTTATCATATACCAACATCTACTACAAATTGGAGAAGCTTCAACAACGATGCATGGAATCAAAGGAAAGAAAATTATGCAATAAGCATACATCAATGATTACAACCGAAAAGAATTGATTTTGAATGGATGAATCATCATCAATGGAAGGAAGAAAGCAGGAACATAAGAAAATCATATTCCTTCGTTTCATCACATGCGAAGCTTGTAATTGCAAAGCTTTTAGGACAAAGCTGTTTGAAGGAGGGTATTATGTTATGACCCAAGGGGAGCATATATAGGGATAAATGTATATGACATGACCCCAAGGGGGGGCATATATGGGCCTAAATGTACATGTAATGTGTAAATATATATGTATTAGGGTCGGCCTAATAGTAAAGGGGCTTGATGTGCAAGTGTGAATAGGTATATATAGAGATCATGTATTCATTATTGGAGAGATGTGATGTGTGATGTATGAATGTATTGGGTTATGTGGAGGAGGTTCTTCTATTTTTTAAGGAGTTATTGTGTAACTTATCTATCTTGGAGTTGTGATCCACGCTCACATTTTGTACATGGTGTGTACTTATGTTCTGTTATAATATTTTAAGCATTTGGATCATTACACATTATCTCTATAGCCAAATACTCATCGGATTTATTAGCTATAATCATTCCCTTCAATTCATTTTGATTCCTAGCATTAGAGAAATCAAGTGGTCACCTATTTTAAATCAATCACATTGAATCACGCTCACTTATGTTTGCAACCCACCTTTATGGAGTCAACTTTTTTCACTTGATCGCTAGAATAATTAAATGATGTGGAATGCTAATGCCATAACACCATCAATATTTTGTCAAGTTGTTGTGTATGGATCGAATCCTCCTTGTTCAATTGCTAGCAATTATAAATAGAGAGCATTGAAATTTGACTAGAGAAATGAACCAAAACTATAGAGAATCAATCAATTATCATTCTGCGGAAGCATCCATGTTGTTAATTACTCTGAACCTAACACCTGACACTTAAGTTGAAATAAAATCACTTTATTTATTTCGAGTTAAGTTCCAGGTGCTAGGTTCAGAGGAATTAACATGGTATCAGAGCCACAATTTTGAAGGAAACTGAATTTGCATAGATCGAGATTGTATTTTGCAGCGAGATTTTTTTTATTGTAGGTTCTATATCTGTGGGGTAAATTAAAAACCCAGAAAATTAAAAATAAAAATAAAAAATTGCACAGTTGTCATACGGTCATCGTATGAGCTGTACGACGTACATATTTGTTATTATAGTGAGATTGTTATGTGGATCAAGTTGAGTTTGTCAACAAAGTCTGTGTGAAGGCTAGATCAGTCATTGAAACAGGTTGTGCATTGGGCTACTAAGAGAGAAACCACCGTTTTGTGGAACAATTGCATGAAAAAATATCAACCGATGTGGAGCAAAAACCAACATTGGAACGAGAGGTGACTCAGTATAGTTGAATAGGTAATAACTGATGATTTGGTCGTGAGTTGAGATCTACATGAGTAGGATATGGTGCGATCAGGCATCTACCATGTGACTGTCATCCGCAAAACATGCGCTAACGTAGAGCGACGGTGGCTGACAGAAGGAGAAAGGACATCGAAGGCATGGGCGCGTGAGGGCTGAGAGCCATGGGTGCTAGAACAACAGGAAATCGTCGGTAGGAGAAAAAGGTGAGCAAGGAAGGGCCACATGTGGAGTTGACAACAAGAAGTGGTAGTAGGGGGTTGGATCGAGCAGGTAGACATAGTCACCAAGTAAAGGTAGACAACTAGGAAGAGGACATGTGCCAACTAGTGGGGCCATCGACAGAGGTCACAGGCTAGTCCATGCCACACAGATAGGTCGTCAGCCAACTCAGTCACCCAACAAAGGTTGTAAGAAGTTGTTAGAAGGGCTAGGGAATATTTTCGAGTAGCCCTGGGCAGTGGGAAATAAATCAGGGTAGCCCCGGACAATGAGAAGGTAAGTTAGGAAACGCCTAGAAAGGACTCGGGCACTAACAGAAGGTTGCGGGCAGCAGGATCGAATAATAGGTCCGGGTATAAAATTTTGATTTTTTCAGCAAATTATAGAGATTGTCACATCTGATTTGCAATATGAAGACAACTTGGATAGGGTGTCCAACTATAGTCATTGGAAGGAGAGGATCATGTTGGTGTTGATGGAAAACGATATTTGGGAGTTTTCCAACTCCATTTTCGCCCCACCAATGGATCCAAAAGATCTGATCATCCATGAGTTAAAGGACATTAAAGGTAGAAGAAATAATCTAGATAGAGTGAAGGATCATTTGATCCCTCATTTATCTAGAAAGACAATTGTGAGGGACATGTGGGAGGCTCTGAAGTGTTTGTTTAAGAGAAATAAAGAGAATCACAAGATGGTGCTGAGAGAGAAGCTCATGAACGTAAAGATGATAGTATCATACACGGTGACAACTTATCTCACTTAGATCTGATAGGTTCGAGATGAACTCGTAGCAATAGGGGATACAATGGATGATTCAGAGTTGGTGAGGAAAAAACTTAAAGGATTTAGGAAGGAGTGGACACCATTCATCAAAGGGATCATGGCACGTGAGAATCTCCTTGATTGGTCTAGGCTATGGGATGACCTTGTTATAGAATAACTTCAAGATGAATATCTAAATGGAGGTTGGTACAAGAATGATGATGAGAATGTTTCTCTTGTCAGCCGTGCAAAGAAGGGAAAGTTCAAGAAGTTTTCCAATGGAGAGTATGCCTCTCAAGACGACAAGAAGAAGNTAGAATAACTTCAAGATGAATATCTAAATGGAGGTTGGTACAAGAATGATGATGAGAATGTTTCTCTTGTCAGCCGTGCAAAGAAGGGAAAGTTCAAGAAGTTTTCCAATGGAGAGTATGCCTCTCAAGACGACAAGAAGAAGGACATGAGCAAATTCAAGTGCTATGCATGTCACAAGTTTTGGCACTATGAAGGTCAATGTTCGAACAAGAAGAAGGGTGGAAACGAGGCACAAACAGAGGTAGCTACATGAGAAAAGGTTCAAGCAGATGATTTTGCCAAGAAGTTTGAACATACAAAGTTATTACTTATTTCCTAGATTTCCTTGGGAACCATATCAAATGGTGAATGGATAATAGATAGTGGAGCCACATGTCACATGACAAGATCACAAGAGTTTCTCGAGAGCTTCACATAGTCTAACTCAGATATGCATGTGGAACTTGGTATGGGGACCAAGCATGAAATAAAGGGATCTGTAACAATGCCATTCCAGATGGATTTAGGAGGTGTGTTGATAGTGACAAATGTGTTATGGGTGTCATAACTCAGGAGGAGTCTGCTCTCAGTATCAACAATTGAGAAGAAGGGATTCATCATAGAGTTACAGGATGGACATGTGTTGATCAAGCTTGAAAGATCTAGCTCAAACAAAACAAATATTCTCAAAGTTAGAGAGAGGCACTTGTATAGGCTAAAGGGCCAGATTATGTGAGCTATGGCAAGCAACATAGCGAGAGAGGACAAGGAGTAGGTAGCTCTAAAAGTTGAGCAACCCAAAGGGAGTCAACCTTCAGGTTTATGTGGGAAGGAGCATCCTTCAAAGTATGTCAAGAAGGAGTTATGGCACGAGATGACCATACAGGATGCTCAAGAGTAGGAGGCTTCTAGGAGCATGATCAGAGGGAAGTCTTCAAAGCAGGGTCTATGCAAGATGGCAGGGATAAATTTCGTGTCAGAGGGAGCGGGTAGTTGATAGCACTGGAGAGCAGTTATGCTAGCAGATTTGATAGTGAAGATAGAGCCACCTCCAAGTGGTATAAGTACCTTCCTTACAAAGAGGGAGTGTTGATGTATTTAGCATCAGACAGGTACTTCGACAGAGGCTCGGTGTCTAGCATGTGGAAGTCATCCCTGTAACCTCTCAAAACCTTAGGAAATTCCTTTTATGAGTTAATAATTAAAGTGAATGACCTTTTAGATTAATATGAGATTAATTAAGTTAAATTCCTAAGTTTTTGGCATTAATAACTTAAGTGAGTTGATCATATCCATTTGATCTAACGTGAACCGAGATTGGATCTTAGTTGTTGATCACTTTAGGAGATCTAGGGTTTTGAACTTAGGGTTAACTCAATGTTATAAAAGGCAGCCTAAGTGAGAGGATGAGACACACTGAGTGGACGATGAGGAGATCTCATTGAGTGGGTGAAGAGTTGTTCATCCAAGTGTGAATGGGTAGGGATAAGGAAGGGTGAAAATGGGCAACAAGGGAGATAACAACTAGGTGGGATAGGCTATTATTTCATTGTATTCCTCTGTTGCGTCATTATCTCGGGATGGGAGCCCAAGATTTATAAAATACAATCAAACTCATATCTGGTTTTTCCTTTGGGTTTTTTCCAGTGGTGTTTACCCAAATATCTTGTGCAATGTGTATGGTTTTTGTTTTTATACTTTCTCTAATGTTTGGTTAAAACCTAGTTGTGCATTTAATAAATAAAGTGATTTTATTTCGAGTTAAGTGTCAGGTGCTAGGTGCATAAAAATTAACAGTTGATGAGATGGATGGTCCATAAGCCTACCATTTATAGATCAATGGTGGATGGCCAAGTATGGTTGTTATTATATCCTCACCATTGATATTTATTTGACCTTCACGTTGATGATTCTTAACCTTTAGGCAGTTAATTTTATTGCAACCAATGTTGGCATTGCTTAATAAACCTTAGGTAAAACCAAACATGACCCTATTTTTAATGAGTTTATGTCTATGTGTGTGATACACACACACACATATTATTTTTTCTTTCCAGGTCGCATTTCTGTAGGAAAACCCTCATGCACTTCTCTTAATTTTGAGGATGGTACCTAAGGTAAACCCTAGATTATTCAAGCCACAAGGCCAAGTCAACAATTGGGCTCAAAGAAATTATAAAAATATACTCATTATGAGATCAACATGTCACTTTTGGGAATATAATCATGGTGGGGAGGATATCACTCCATCCCACAACCACTCAAGCTAGACCTAACTGACTTATATATATAAGTGCATGTGTATTTTATTTTCATTTTTCAAGAAAAACCATGCGAGATCCCATACTCTTCCTCCAAATATCCAAATGAAGGGAAACAAATTCATTGGCTACAATAGTGATTGGTAACCCCGAGGGACTTGACCATATTTGAACATGTGGCCTATGGTATACCTATTGGAAACTTGCCTTAGGAGAATGGTTCAATCAATTGAGTGAACAATTGGGGATACACACACACACACACATGTACATACACATACATACATACACCTCATAAGAAAACCCAGGGGATGCTTACTCATAATCATGGATGACATCCCTAGTAAACCCGTTATCATAGACTAGTGCACTTCATTGAGGGGGATTCGAATTGGGTACATGTTGACATGGAACTGACGAAATGCCCAACAACATTGGCAATAATTAATTGAGCTATATCCTTGGGATATGTGTATATATATATATAAATTGAAGGCTCTAACAGTCTGAAGGCTAGTACTTGTTACCTTGTGGAGAACTGCTTCTTCTTCCCTGGAAATTTTGGATGGAAGGCAAATTAGTTGACAACCTTACAATTGGTATCCATGTGGAACTCAATTATATTGGAACATATGACCTCCCCATTGGAAACATGCCTTTAGTGTATGGTCCTGATTGATTGAGATAACCCTTGGGGTGTGTGTGTGTATCATTTAATCTAAAAATGTTTATATCATGTGCATGGTGTATGGTTGACCCTTAGTGTTTTATGATAGACTTAAACATAGGAGGTAACTTACTCTTAAGTTGCTAAGCCTTGTATGGATGCTTGTACACCATTCTTCTTTGGAGCATTAGAGAGCACTAGAGGAGGAGCATTGAGCATTCTAAAGGAGGTTCTTGAGCCCTAGATAACATAGGTTGCTCGCATGGATGCTTACACTTAACTTAAAGCTGATTAGGTTGAAGGAGTGAAAGTGTAGGTGTGGTGGTCCTTGAGGAGGAAAATGACCTTGGAGATGCATTTGAGCTTTGGAGCCTTGGAGCCTTGGAGGAAAAACATTGGACATTAGGGAGTAGCACTCATGCATTGGAGCCTTGCTTGTTCATCACTATCACCTTTGAGGTTGATAGGTATTACTTGAAGTAGAGTGGTTCACATGTGTCGACATACTTGTGTCTTGTAGGTTGGTTGTATTGGACAAGTTCCTCTTGTCATTGTAGACCTCCCAGCCTCTCATATAAAAAGGGGAAGGAGAGATTCATTATCATAATTGATCATGCACTTATGATTTTTATTCTTTACGCCTAGGTTGGATATATCAGAGGAGGAGTGCTAGTCTTTCTCTCTCTCTCTCTCTCTCTCTCTCTCTCTCTCTCTCTCTCTTGTGTTCAATATTTTTTGTACTTTATCTCTCTTTGTCTCATGGTGATAAGGTTTCTTAGATCACTCTTAAAGTCTAGGGTTAGGGTTTGACATCCAATGAGTCACTCGATTTAGTGTTTGGTGATAAAACCTAAGTTGTACCAATTGAGGAGGAAGGGAAGAGGATATGCCTTGAATAAGGCCAAAGAGGACTTGCTAGTGGTGATTATAGCTCGTTGGAGTATCTTTGGTGGAGCTAAGTTTTTTCTTGGTTTTCCCTAGCTAGGGTTTTGGAGATATTGGAGGGTTGCACCAACTTTTGATAAGATAAGAGTATGTACCTAAACTTCATCTCTTATCTATTCAACTATCCGAAACTTTCTTATTGAAAATTTGATTTTCAACTATCATTGTCTTCATGCTTTGGTCACTTCCAACACTTACGTGTCCTACTGATTTGATATAAATTAAGGTTGGCTATAGATTTTTATACCTAACAGTACTCCATTGGATCCACTCTATTAGTCATATTGACAACCATTAACTTCAAACAAAAACAACAAAATCAAAATCTAATACATGTGATCAAGGTATTTATCATGGGCAGTTCTTGATTAGTAAAGAATGACAATCATCGATTGCATCAATCTGCAGCTCTTGAAAATTATTATCTAGAGAATCACCGATTTAATTGTCAAACAATCAAGCATGAACTCCTGTTCTCACAAGCATCAACTGAACTACAAGCATGAAATAAAATTGTAACATTAATTAACTGATCTCACTACAAAATTCCATTGAACTATCTAAAAGAATAGAAGTTAACAAATTATTATCAACAATGAAATCAAAATTAATCCTAATGCAAGTAAATAAAAAAAGAAACTAGGGTGCTACTTTTGAGATGAAGGGGGGCCTTCCTTCTCTTAGAAGTATGTCTGCTAACACTTACAAGCTCATGAATGCAACAGATAAATGCACATGAACTAGTCTTTATATTTGAGAATTAACATAGTACATAGATGCCGAAGAGAGTGTGATCTGCTTCCTATTAATTCTATTATTAGTCTATCAATCCATATGTTTTGGAAAGACTCCCTTTGATATTTATACAATGATTACAAATTAAGAAAAACTAACAGTTCTTGAACTTCCAATCCCATATCTACTAAGGATAGTCGGGACACTACAACATTAGCTTTAGACAAACTAATTGAATCAACAAAATTTCATAATATGTCAATTTGTCACGATTTCATGACTGAAGCCATGGAATCATAACAAACTCGTATGTGCTACATAAATTGATTAGAGTATTGACCAGTAATAACACTTCAACTATTATAATGTCAACTAAATTGGATAGTGGATGCCCATGTGTATGCGATTCTCTACAGAACCCATATCCATGAATTGGTTGGAACGAGTGGAAAATATCTCAACCATCGAGGCAACTACATGACCTATTCAACATACTACAACAATGTTCTAGTAATTTCATTAGCTTGAGAAATTAAACATATTTCATTCATTAAACAAGGAAAAATGAAATACTTAGGCTAAGATAACCAAAAATGCATTTTGATGGAAAAATGGTAAAATATATGTCATTATAGGGTAGTATGATGGAAAATGGAAAGGTAAATAGTTAAGACAAGGTCCTATAGACTTTTCCAAAACACATCAAAACAAGGGCCCTACATCATCCCATGCTCGAGGAGTTACATATCCTCATGCAAAATTGGACCTTCAGTTTCCCTTCAAAAACGATTCCCAAAATTGTTGATATTTTAATAAGTCTTGTATTGGGCCTGGATGACCACATGAGCAGATACATTGAGTTTAGACGTCCCTGGCTACAATCCTTCAATTCTGGTTTTGAGGCTTTGATTCCACATACGAAGTTTCTTGGTCTGTCTATACCATCGTCGATCCTTCCTTAGTGAACTCTTGTTTTCCTTTTTCAACCAAGAAATTTCTTCTTGGAACCCGACACTATAATATTTCAACAATATATTTTGGTTTCTAATGAAGTCATCTACAAATGTCATCTCCCTGATTTTTCTCTTTGATCTACCAACCCTCTTGTCTTTTCCTGTTGAGTTGTCAACACCAATCAATTCATCCACCAAATTTTCTCCCAGGATTTCATTGGTGGCTACACTACTTGATTAGATTTACTCAACAATTTTCATGATTTCGGGCTCACCATGCAGTTCAATATGCTGTATAGACTATTCACACACAATTATTGTTTCACCAAGAGTTTTTGAACGCTTTTTCTTGGGAGGCGTCTCAAGTATTACCTCTTTCTCTGTTGTTCTTTGAGGTTGATTTGATTCTCCAACGAGTCTGGTGGCCCGACTCCTTGTCATCCTTGGTGGAGTAGATGTCACCGAAACTCCTTGGTTTCTACATGATTTAGGCTTCTTAGGCTCGAGATAACCTGGAAGTGTTCATCCTCTTCCTTGAACTTAGGGTCAAATTTGTTATTACCCGATTCCCTTTTTGCTTCCTCAGGTTCCTCTTCAGGTTCCTCAGCTTCTTCACATTCTTTTTCAGCCTCCTCAAACTTCCCTTGATCCTCTTCAAGCTTCTCTCCAACCTCTTCACATTCTGTCATTGTTCCCTTAGGCTCAGGTTCCATCTCTACCCTTTGAGCTTCCCAAAACTAGTTTTGGCCTATGAAATCCTCCTTGGTGTCATTTTTTGTTCGAAGATCCTCCAAAACTAATAGCTTGAGAAGGTTGTAATGATGCAGGTTTCACACCATTGTTCTGGTGTAGAATTTTGTGTCGTGGCTGCCATCTTGGTCAACATTTTCCATAAAAAGTAGGGCAAGTAAAGGATTTTTCAGTTAAAGTGTAGTAGGATTCTAATATGATAAAGGAAGGTCAGACTAAAGTGACCCTCACAAGTAATATGCTTATGCATATGGTATCCCTACCAACAAGTTCCAATACCTCCTTTTCAGCAGGCATCACACTGTCCCCTTAGACCACTTTGTCTTTAGGAACAAGGAATAACTCGATTTATCTATCCTCCTTCTCTTGAACCAACGTTCACCATCTTGAGGGAGCTATGTTTCCTGTTCAATAGAGTCTTCTAAGACTGTGAGCTTAAAATCCCCAATGATTTCCTTGTTTCCATCAAACCCTAATGTGAATGCACTGGTAACTTTTGAGTTGTGCCCGCTGTACTTTAGGAATAAATGTAGACAAACTACCTTCTCTATTCTATTCCTACATTTTGGATAGGCTTATAATAGCTCGGACCCGTCTGGTTCAATTCTGAGTTTTCTCTTCATCCTTTCTCATACCAAGAGATGTAGGGTTTGTTGATGGTATTTGACTCTCTCTACAAGAAGACAGAATTTCATTATATAATGGTGATAAGGTCGAAATGAGAGTTGATGGGAAATCGTGATCATGACAATTTAATCGACATTATCCGATTTAACAGTTCTTGTAGAGTAATGATCGGCGTAGAAAGTTTTGAAATGATGACAATTCGTGCATCTGATGGTGGAGGATTATGCAATGATGACAAATCGAGTAATGGAAAGGTGGCCAATTTGTTGCATGTGCTATAGTTTAGGGATAGGTTCACAGTTGGCGCAATTAGATTCAAAGGTTTTCATTGTATTAAAATTTTCCAAATTTAATGAACAAAATAAACCTTTAATAACTTACCCAAGCTTTGATTATCTGAAATTACCTTACCATTTGATTTAATTAGATCTGTTGAACCATACCTTTTATAAAAGTTATGAATTATACATTCTAGTGCAGGGAGTGTTATAGCAAGATTTGCCTCACTCTATACAATCTTGCACAGAGGGCCTTGTTCCATTTCCCTATTTAGATTTTTCATTCCTTTTTGCAAATCCCAGAGCTAAAAATACATTTTTTCCCACATGTACGCATCTTGCCTACTACACAACATGCGTATACGCAGGCTTCACCACTACAACCCGCATACATCGAGATTTGTCCCCAAAAATGAAAAATGGTGTCAGGTTTCCATGTCACGAAAGGAGATAAATGATCCTTAGCCTTCCATATACTGGAAACGTTTAGAATAATCCCTTTAGTTCCATTTGAAGGCTATAAATGGGCCAATTCTGAGCTATGGAAAGGAGGAGAAATAATTCAACTTTGAGAGCAGAGTTACTATGGAGAAATTGTTCACTTAATATTGAGTCTACATCCCTTTGTCCTTTAAGTCTAACCAAAGCGTCCAACCCCCATGCTCTTCCCTTATTGATCGAGAACTTCATTGTCTCTCTTTTATGAGCTTGCTTTTGGTGGAGGATTGAAGTGGTAGAGGCCCAGCTGGAAGGAACTTAGTTTCTCTGTTTCGAATTGTGGTGACACGGAAGTTTGTAACATTTTCACTTATGCTGATCATATATTAATATAAATACTCTTTTCCCGTCCAATTGATATCTTGAAAATATTTGAATTATTATTCTATGGGCGTATTTGTTATGTATATTAATGGATTATGCTATTGAATGTGCTAACATCATATATTATCACCATATGCTTGCTTTGCATGGTTGTTGAGGACTAGTTGCAGGTATATTGCTTTGAGTCAATTGCTCAACATTGGACTTCATCGAACGTGCGGATGAGGTAGGACGTTTATCTTGTCTTGCTAGCATATTCGTTTATATAGTATACTTGAGCATAGAGTTGATTTCTACAGTCATTTCCATCTGTTGTGGTTTACCCTAGCCATAGAGAGATTTTCCTCATAACAGAATTGGCAACCATACTGGGGATGAATATTCTTTCTTAGGGTTTTGAGTGTTTTTCTCCTTAGATTTCTCCCGTTCCTATTGCATTTCTTGTCATATCATTGCTTGATAGACTTTGTTCACTCTGGGTCTGAGTTTTTTAGCCTTCTCCCTTGCCTAGCTTTGCGTTTGAAACATATACGCAGCTTTTTGCTTGACAATCATGTATATATGCATGTTGTCCTTCTACAGGTTGCGTACATATGTGTTGTTTCCTTGAATAGTCATGTACATCAACCTCTTTTTCTATTCGGCTGGGTTTGGTGGTTGCTGGGTAAGTTTTGATGATTTTTGAGTCTTCTTGGGTCTCTGTAGTGACTGTTAGGTGTCTGTGGGATAACAAGAAACCTGTCTTTGGTTGAATTTTTAGGCAGAGTCTTTCTCATCACCTTTTCATTTTGATTGTCCTTGTACATTAGGCTGAGTGTATTGCTTCTTGGTATCCTAATTGAGTTGTCTCTTTCTATACACATTAGAGTTTTTATATATCAAGTTGTTGCTTAGTCCATGCATTTTCATTTTTCTTATATTGAAAATACAAAAACATTAGGCATTTTACATTTCTTGGAATTTTGATCTTTTGAGTCTTTGTCATTAGCTCAATGCATGTAAAGAAAGATTGCATTTTTTACTTCAGAATTGTAGAATTGAAATTGAAAATTGCATTGTTTTAAGAAGCATATCATTCATTGAAAATTGAAGTTAGGACTTTGCATTGTATTCATACTTACTTTACTTGCCGAGTCATAACATCATGAGTTTCACTACCATACCTTTTTGAGTAAGCACGACCATTAAAATTAATGCTATACTTTAAAATTGATTAGTCCCGATTTTATTTTCTAGGGTGCACAAACTAGCTTAGGATTTGGTGCCTTGGAATAGGATTTTGTGAGTAAACTTCTCCAAGAATATTAAATCAATATATCTATCTGACAAAGGGAGTAGAGAAATCCATTGTATAATTGGTAATATCAGAAGGCTCTTCTTACACCGGAGTTAATCACGAGGTCATGCGAGGTTGGTTTAAGTGATATCCCCCCAATATCTTCTTAACGTCAGAGATATTTCTGGGGATCTATTTGTATCTAGGGATCTTGCTACTACCCTTACCTCCATGAGAGGCGGTACTTTCAAGGTTTCGGGCTTTGCTACCCTGCCCATATGGTGGACCTGACTTACGACGATGCACATGTTCATCGATTATACATTGGTTGCTTAGTTTCTTGACTTAGGGGCCACATAGGTTACTTGCAGGGGTTATTCTGCAAGTACCCTGGGTCAGATAAGGGTTGAACAACACACAACCTTTATGGAGGATTACCTCTTCAGGGGGATCTGACAAACTGGTTGTTAATCCCATGAGGGCCCTTATGAATGATTCTATTACCTCCAATATTTAGCAGGGAGTCTCAAGCCTCTCTTGGGTGATACATACCTTCTTTAGGGAGGGAGGCCCCTTTCAACCACTTTACCGCATTTGTGTGCATTTTGGTTGTTTGATTTTTGGTGTGCTCTTTGATTATTAGTAGACCTTAGAGATTTTATATTGTGCTTTGAGTTGTCATTATCATGGATAGTGGAGTTCCTTTGGCTCTTTCATTTACCGCTACCCCCCCATGATGTTCACTCATTTCATGGGAACAAGTCCATCCGCTTTTCATAATGGTATGCAGAACTATGACACTCAGTCCATGCCTTGGGTATCTAATCATTTTCTTGTTTATATTCCATATGTGCCTTCACCCTTTCCGTCCTCTCCTTGGCCCACTTATATGAATCGTATCATTGGATCTGGAGGCACCATGGCCCCACTGCCTACATTTTCATTTGATATGAGTCATGTCCCTCAACCAACTCTCACTGTGGGAGGTTGGAACCTCCCCTCTTATGGATCCAGTCCTACCTATGCTCTTTTGGGAGCCACTACTCAAATGGGTGCTTATTCTACTCATTACACCCCATCCGTGTATCCTTCGTCTTCCATGCCAGTTCCCTCAAACACTTTTCCCATCGCAGGACCACATATCTCCCCAGGTCTTTCATACAGGGAGAATCAGTTTTACGGTTCGGGCTACCCTCTTCACGAAACCCCTTCACCAACGGGCAACATATATCCTCACTTGAATAATCCTTATTATACTTCCATCTCTTCACAGACTTTAGTGATGATGCTCGTACAAACCTATTTGGATTAGTTAGGCGGAGGATACTACCTTTCCGGACAGGGACAGGGGATAAACCAGGACCCTTCCTGGACTGTAATGTTTCAAAGCCAATCTTTCCCTGGACCTTGTGTTAGAAAAACAGGATTGTGGAGCAATAAAATAAAACAAATGTAGAAACAAAACACAGAAGACACACAATACAAGAGAGACATAGATTTACGTGGTTCACTCGGTGTGGGCTACGTCCACCAAAGAAATTGCCAGGTCCTTCCTTTATTATTATCCAGCAAATGAAGGGATACAACCTACAGCAAAACCCAATGTAACTTCCTCTTCTTTCTCTCACAGTCTACTCTCTCAGAATACAATATTCACCATCAACCATAGTCGCG
>SNQJ01S0089419.1:33232-44262 GCA_010110895.2 Picea sitchensis
CAATTTTTGCTTCAGGGGCTTCACCCCCGAACCCCCGCTAGGGGCCCACTTGCCCCCAGACCCCCCAACCGGGGGGATAGCCCCCTCGGACCCCGCAGAGGGGTACCCCCCCTCTGGACTCCCCCGCGTGGAAGAGTGTACATACTTTTGGGGTGTAAATACTTCATGGGGTATAAAAATGGCTGAAATCAAGAACCTTTGAATCAAGAAGATAATCAGGCTCCGCAACCAACACCTTGGTATCAAATGCCACAACCCACTGCTAGTCCAGTCACTGCCAGTCATATTGGAGCTCCATTACCAACCTCTTCCAGTCATGTTGGATATGGGTTGATGACCTTTGCAAGTCATTTTGACAACCTACACCCAACCACTTCTAGTCATGTTGGGGGCATCACTCTAGTCACCACGAGTCATATCAATGTCACATCTCCAACATCTATTCATCATGTAGGAGATGACTCTCTCGGCTCTGCCAGTCATGACAAGAGCATGTCACCAACCATTGTGAATGATGTTGGGGGCATCGAGAAGCTTAGAAATCTCAAATGTAAGCCTAAATTCCTTTGCAGGACTTGCGAAGGAGATCACCTTAATCGTTTATGTCCATCTACCGCCAGGATACTAGAAGCGTGGCTCTCACCTAAGGGCCCTTTGGGTTCTGAAGTTTTTGTGGTTTCCCCACACCCTGTTTCTCCTTTGATTGACACGGTAGTAATGCCACTGCAATCCTCTCTTGACCATACCCCCGTTGTTGAGGGTGATGTGTCCCCTATTCTTATTATCCTGCATCCTCTTCAACCTAGAATTGAAGAAGTGATCCTACCAGTGCAATATCTGATCATTCCAACTCTCCTTTTGGAGGGTGATGCATCCTTCAACCATATTGTTAGCATTCTTGATAATTCTCCTTATGAACACGAGAGAACACGAGAGATTTTCGCTCTGCCCGAGTACTCTCCCTCCAAGTCCCGAGGAAGTTCCCTTTGATTGGGATGGGCTTGTGGGGTACCCAATGCCCCCTTCTATGTCTTTTCTAGTAAGAGACATTATCCGATATATCATAGAGACAATAACCTCCACCAGTGCTTTATCCTCCTCGACTTGGAGAAATTTGGGTTTTCCCAAGCTCATGTCAGCTATTCGTAAAATATTGACATTCCACAGAAGTCCAGCACGAGATCCTTGTCCTCCCCCATAACTTGCCGCCTAGGATCTCCCAAGCGAGTCTGATTTAATCTCTTTTCCGACTCGTCTAAAAAAGCGAAAAGATTGCCGAGTGATTTGTCCCTTTCACACTCATTAAATTGGACTTGAAAGGTTGTGAGTCTTAGTTAAGCTCTTTTCCAACTTGTTTTCAAAAAGTGAAAGGATTGCCAAGTGAAATTGTCTCTTTCACACTCATAAATTGGACTTAAAAGGACATCTATTGGGTTCAAGTTTATACCTTTTTCAGACCAAGTAGACTAAAGATCATGAAAAAGGACATTTTTTGGCATTAAGTTGTGATTTCATCTCATGCCCTTTCTTGTAGTATTGAGCCTATAACCAGTTCTCACTTTGTGTTATAAACCGTTTTCCTCAGAATTTTTTCATCCTCAACCAAGTAGAGCCTTGTTTATATCCTTTGCAATTTGACACCCTATACCTAGGAGGGAACATTCCCCTGAGTGTCCCTTTCCTGCATGCATCTCCTTGCATTGAGCATAGGTATGTTCCACTGCTGGAAATAATTTTGATTACTTGAAACACTCGTTTCCTCCTCTATATCATAACATTCAGTTGTCTATGAAAAAACAAAAAAAAACGGACGGGAAGGGAGTATTATCTTATATTGGCAGCAGTCGTGTTGCTTTTGAACAAAGCACAAAGTTATTGAGTCCATTTGTCATCATAATTTTGGGTTTAGCATGGCCTTAGGAATCTGAGCTCATTACAGAGAGTCTTCTCTACCAACTGGTTACTCTTTCAGTCCCTATGGAGAATTTCATTGATGCCTCCTGCATCTCATGGTTTCATCATTGAGTCTATGCTGTCAGAGTCTTCCATATGTCTCATTCTCTTGTTCAAAGGAAGTCTATCAACCTGTGTCAGTCATTTCTCAGAACTCTCGACTTTGCATGTCGGTCATACCGTTAGTATATATTAGAATCACATGATACTGTAGTCCTATAATGCACCCTGGTCCTACTTTCATCATTGGTAGGTAACCTTGAACCCAACAGTCAACATTTCATCATTGGTCATTGACTGGGTGGTTTCCCTTGTGTTCGGCAACAAGACATATATTCACACATTGGGATTCATGTAGTGTCTTGTATGCCATTAGCCTTATTGGTGGTTTCTTCACCTTTGTCAGCATTTTTCCTCATTGGTTTCTATTCAGAGGGTATTTTTCGTGTACCGGTTGCACTTGGCACACGTGAAAGACATACAGGGTTGTTGGTTCGTGGACATGTTCTTCGTTCGATTTCCTCCAAATCATGAAGCTCCTGCTTTGTACCTCATGCTGAATGATGAGAGATGCCTTAATGCTCTCCTTTCAATAGGTCTCCTTCCATCAACTTCAACTCATCTATTCTGGAAACGAGACCTAGAGTCTTATGAGTACCTTGAGTCTTGTAGTCATTAGTGGCAGGTTCTCTTTCCATCGACAGTTGGGAATACATCCATGTCTCCTGATTGATGGATTCTTCAAGTGTTCAACCCCGAATCCTTTATTCACACTTTTAAGAATGTACTCGATGCCTTGATACCTACTTTCATTATCAGTAGGTTGTCTCGTGTTTGTTAACGTTATACCTCAATGACCAGTAATCAAACGATGTCTCATTGTGTTCGACCTCAACTCCTTTATTCACATAATATAGACTTGCACCTTTGACGGATTGTGTAGAAGAATTGAAGACATCGGTATGTGGCCGCAGCTTTCCTGAGCTATTGCTTTCTTTTCATTGGACCGGTACCATTATGACTTCAATGATCATGGGAGATTAGATTGTACTCCATTGTATACATATATCTTCAGATTGATTTTGAGACTAGTTCTACTGGACCTTGTTCATGACTATGAGAGCCTTTATCATGTAACCGCATTTGTATTTGCCTATTCATGGACGCAGACAATTGTTTGGTATATTTTCACATGGATCTGTAGTGTAATTCAATTGGTAGCCATGTATGCAAAGTCGATGCATAATGTAATGAGCAACTAGTTCTTCCAGTTGGTTTCCCATCACTCCACTTCTGGGTTTTTATAATGTATTTTTGCCATCACAGATACTCCTCTAACCTCACACATAGGGGGGCATCTATTATAGCAATATTTTCCTCACTCTATGCAATCTTGCACAGAGGACCTTGTTCCATTTCCCTATGCATATTTTTAATCCCTTTTTGCAAATTCTAGAGCTAAAACTACATTTTTTCCCACATGTATGCACCTTGCCTACTATACAACATGCATATATGTAGGATGCACCACTACAACCCGTGTACATCGAGATTTGTGACCAAAAATGAAAAATGGTGTCGGGTTTCCATGTCACGACAGGAGATCAATGATCCTTGGCCTTCCATATACTGGAAATGTTCCGACTCGGACCTTCAGTTCCATTTGAAGGCTATAAATGGGCCAATTCTAAGCTATGGAAAAGAGGAGAAAGAATTCAACTTTGAGAGCAAAGTTACTCTAGAGAAATTATTCACTTCATATTGAGTCTACATCCCTTTGTCCTTTAAGTCGGAACACATTGTTCAGCCCCCAAGCTCTTCTCTTATTGATTGAGAACTTCATTGTCTCTCTTTTATGAGCTTGCCTTTGGTGGAGGATTGAAGTGGTGGAGGCCCAACTAGAAGGAACTTGTTTTCTCGGTCTGAACTGTGGCGACACGGAAGTCTGTAACATTTTCACTTCTGCTGATCATATATTAATAGAAATACTCTTTTCCCATCCAATTGATATCTTGGAAATATTTGAATTATTATTCCATGGGCATATTTGTTATGTATGTTAATGGATTATGCTATTGAATGTTCTAACATAATTTATTATCACCATATGCTTGCTTTGCTTGGTTGCTGAGGACTAGTTGCAGGTATATTGCTTTGGGTCAAGTGATCAATGGTGGACTTCATCGAATGTCTGAACGAGGTAGGATTTTTATCTTGTCTTGCTATCATATTCGTTTATATAGTATACTTGAGGATAGAGTTGATTTCTGTAGTCATTTTTGTTTGTTGTGGTTTACCCTAGCCATAGAGATATTTTCCTCGTAACAAGGAGTTTGTTCTGGACTGGATTATAGAAGCAGACTTTGTATCATGGACTGCTTACCAGAAAATGTAGATCTATATATAATTTTGGTAGCAATCCATGGTGTACTCATGGTGTCATACTGTTCCTGTCCTAGAATGGAGATCTTCTGTCCTTCATCAATCACCAGAAATTATATAGCAGATGTAAGAATTAGAGCCACTCGATGCAAATAACTTTGGAAATGAAAATGCTATTGGAACAAGAACAAGAACACTGCTATAGAAATTTTGAAGACTGGATGTTTCATGCTTGCTTTGGCTGAACTGCTACAAAATCTTCGTCCTTACCCACTTTTGTACATTCCTTTTCATGTGAATATATTTATTGAAGTTGAACATGGACGGGAATCATTGGATTACCGACCATTAATGGATGTCTTTAACCAATACGAGATTGCTCACCAATATTGTCAATGAGCATCAAGGTACTCCAATACATCCTGTCAAGCACAAATGGATGTGTTGAAGTTGAGTAACTTGCAGGATCTGGAAGTCAGGGGGTATCAATGCATCCCCACTGTTTCCAACAAGACAAATTGTCATTAAGGCATACAAATCCCAAGGCATTGTCACAATCTCTAATGTTTGAGCCTAGATAAATAGTTGAAGTCGATGGGATGAGATTGTTGGAAGGAGGACCTTAATGAATCCCTCATCATCCAACGTGAGAACTATAAAATTATTGAAGAATTTAATAAAATGAACCATCAAAAGATACAATTTTGTTTGGGAACCTTACCATCCAAAAGATTGGTTTTCAAGTAAGGTTTCGACCCAGTTGTGCCAGAATTCTTGGTTTTCACAACTGAGCATTATTTTCTCTTTATTTTTTATTTCTATTTTTTTACTATTTATTTTTGTTTTATTAAGAATGGGAGAACTAAGAAGAGGAAGGTTTTGGGGAAATCCCCTCACATACCATCTACAATTCAGCTTGCTCCATGATATCCTTGACTAACTCCCCTTTAGATTTGTTCTTTTGATACAACTTGAGCCTATGTCAATTAAAAAAGAAGGAGACCTTCTCATCATATAAAGTTTGAATCTTAACAGATCCATTGTCGAAGATAGCTTCCATCTCATAGTGGCCAAGCCAACGAGTGTTAAATTTTCCCTTGAAGTACTTGAATATGGAGTCGAACAACAATGCCCAATCAGTTACCTTGATCTGTTTCTTCTTAATGAATCTATCATGCCATTTCTCCCTTTGATGTAGGATGAGATCAATGTGTTGGAAATTTTCCTGACACATTTCATCCAAATCATTGAGTTGAACAACTCTTTCCTTCTGTGCCTCAGTCAGGTCCATCTCCAATTCTGTTTCCAGTCAAAATGTTTTGATCTAAAATTCTATGGGAAGAAAAACCTATTTTCCATACACTAACTCATATGGGTAAAAACCAATAGTACTCCTCCATGTTTTCCTGTAAGCCCAGAAGGCTTCAAAAAGTTTGTCTTCCCAATCCTTCTTGTGTAGTTGGACTACCTTTGTGAGAATTCCTTCCAAAACCTTATTTTTTGAATCCACCTGCCCATTGGCCCGTGGGTGATATGGGGAAGATTTATTGTCCTTAATGAGACACTTTTGAGAAATTTCCTATACCAACTTAGATGTAAACTAAGTTCCCTGGTCAGTAATGGTTTCTCTTGGTACCTCGAAACGAGTAATAATATCTTCAAACATGAAATCCACTACTGATCTTTCTTTCTGTTGCTTGAAATAAAACATTTTCTTCCACCCATTTTTTAACATAATCAATGTAGACTAAAATGTAATTTCGACCCTTGGATGGGGTGTTGATCAACCCTACGAAGTCCAAGGTCCATTTTTCAAAGGGTCCTATAAGGACTTGTAGCTGAAGTGGCATCTCATCTACTTGAATTGGACAAACCATCCTTTGACAATTGTCACATCGCCATACATACTTCTTGACATCTCAAAAGAGAGTAGGCCAAAAGTACCTGGAATGGAGGATATTGTAAGTTGTCCTTCTATCTGCAAAGTTCCCCCAAAAAGGTTCATCATGGCATGCTTTGAGGATGTTGAACATCTCATCTTCTCTCACACATCTATGAATAATCATGTTAGGACCAATGTCAAAGAGATCCCCTTTAATCCAAGAGTATGGAGAACTCATTTTAACAATCCTTCTCTTTTCCTTGGGTGAGAAATGAGGTGGAAATTTTCCTATAGTAAGATACTCGGCTATGTCTGTGAACCATGGTGAATTAGCAGATATAGAAAATATTTTTTCATCAAGATTTTTTTTATCAACAAGAATATTCTCACCTTTATTATCAAGCCTAGAGAGGAAGTCTTCTACCCGATTTTCCTTACCTAGCTGGTCTACAATGGTTATGTCGAATTCTTGTAGCAACAACAACCACCTCATGATTCTTACATTTGCAATAGGTTTGCTCATTAAGTACTTAATGATAGAGTGGTTAGTATGAATAAAGACTTCATACCCTGTGATGTAGTGCCTAAATTTATTAATTGCATAAACCATTGCAAGGAACTCTTTTTCAGTCACGGTGTAATTTAATTCAACTGGAGCCAAATTCTTGCTTATAAAATAAATAGCATAAGTTAAGAGATTTTCCTTTTGACCCAGTACAAATCCTATGGCTGAATATGATGCATTGGTTGAGACATGGAATAGAAGGCTCCAATTTGGTCCTCTCAACACTGGGGCTGAGGAGAGTTTTTCCTTAAGCATATCAAAGGCATGTCGACATTCATTGTTCCAATAGAAGTCAATATATTTTGTAAGAAATTTGAATAGGGGCAAGGCTACCTTTGTAAATTTTTCTACAAACCGCCAATAATAGTCCACATGACCTCAAAAGCTTAGAATCCCCTTTGATTAGTTGGAGGTAGAATATTGACAATTACTTCTATTTTAGCTAGATCTACCTTTATTCCTACAACCGAGACATGGTGACCTAATACGATTCCTCCATACATTATCATAAAACATTTCTCGTTGCTTAATGCAATATTTGTATCTCTACATCTTCTCAAAAAAAATTCAAGATTACTTGAAGCTTCATCAAAATAATCACTTGTCACAGTAAAGTGATCCATATATTTTTCCATACAATCATGTAATAATAATAAATAAAAAAACCAAGTATTGCTTGTTAAAATGTGGTTAGTACGATGTACAAACCAAAGGGTAGTACCTTGTAGGCGTATGTACCACAAGGACATGTAAACATTGTATTGTTCTGATCTTTTGGAGCAATGAAGATCTAGTTATATCTGTTGAACCCATCCAGGAAAGAAAAATAATTCTTTCCAGCCAATGTGTCCAGAACCTAGTCAATAAAAGGTAGGAGAAATGATCTTTTAGGGTAGCATTGTTTAATTCCTTATAGTCCATGTATACCCGCCATTTCCCATTATTTTTAATAATGATCACTAATGGCGAAATCCACTGACTGTCCAAGATGGGATAAATGAAACCGACGTTCAAAATTTTCTGTAGTTTGACTTTCATTATCTCTCTCAAGGCCGAATTCATTATTCTCTGTGACTGTGTAATATGAGTGAAATATTTTTGAACATAGATGTGGTGGATGCAAGTGTTTGGGTAAATTCCTTTCATATCGGTATATTCCCATGCAAAGGTATCTGAAAATTTTCTTAAAACCTAGATTAATTTCCCTACCTGTGTACTTTCTAGGGTAGAATTGATGTTTAATGTTTTCTTAGGTAAAATCTCAACAATATTATAATCGGATTTAGAAATTGAGTGTACAAGAAATACTCATGAAAAGGCAGAGGATAGTTCCTCTTCAGTGAAATTCTCTAGAAAATTTTGTTCAAGAAGACAATCCATAGAAGTTTGAAAGTGATATGATGACTACCCTCGAAAATACTACAAGAAATCTGGATTAGTGATGCAATGATTAATTAGATTCTCGTAAGTATTTTCCTTAAGGCTCATGGCTTGTGCAATAGTAATAATAGGTTCAACAAATTCATCATTGTTGTCTTTGTCAAGCCATTATGTGCATTCAAGTTCAGTTCCTGGTTTAGTAGAGGGGTATAGGGTAATTTGTTTGGTCTTAGTGCCATGTGTAATTGTCATATTACTAAACCTACAATAGATGAAATCATCAACTATGGCCAACCACGGTCTCTCGAGGATCAAAGGGTGCCCACCCAGATTGGTTTGGGTTGTATGATATATAAATATGTTGGGTACTCCCATGAGTCCAGTGAGACAATCACATATTCTAAAATACCCTATGGCTTAAGTCTAGATCGGTCAGTTAGTTCAAACACAGTGCGTGTAGGGAGGATATTATGAAGTCTCATTTGATTTAATGTCTCTAATTTCATTATGCTTATGGATGCACCAAAGTTGATTAGGGTGTTTTCAATGGGAGTCTTATTAATAAATACTGTGACTTTAGGGTTCCCATGGTCCACATATTTTTTTGATTTTAGTGGACAATAGGCTTTCCAATTTCCCTATGACTTGGATGGTTGGGTGGTCATTTTTTCATCTACCAAGCTTATTAATGCATAAGTCTCTAACTATTTTAGTGTAGATGGGGATGGCCTTTATTTCTTGTAGCAAAGGTATATTAATACAAAGGTTCTTTAGTTCTAACATCAAGTCGAACTTATAAGGTGTAATTGGTTTTTCTAGTGCTAGCCTCTCTAGAGAAGGAGGTTGATGGGACTGTAATAATTATTCCTTCTAAGAACTGGTTTGTGGGGTGGTTTGAACTTAATAATGAATATGAGATTTAGATGGTGATGGAGTTTGAAAAATCAATCGAATATGAGTCTCTTCTTCGTTTTCTTGGACAATTACTGAGGGTTTTGGGTTAAGAACTTTCCCAGACTTGAGGTGAATTTCCTACAGTGATACAAGTGTGATAGCATATGTGGGAAAGGTTTACAGATCAATTCCATACATGGCTTGAACTAGCTTATTATTATTAGGATTTGGGATAGGTTGGGCAGGGATTTGGGTTGGACGTGTAAGGTTTGAGGAGCTGGTAATGAAAGTTATTGTGGTTGATTGATTTGTTGTTGAGGAGCTTGTGAGGGGTATGCATATGGTGGTGGTGTAGGATAAGGAGAAGTAATTGTGCCATCATAATATGGACCATGCCAACCTTTCTTCCAACTCTGTTGTGGACCAGACTGAGGTGGCCAATGCTTCCATGGCATAGTAATATTCCACATCTAATTATGAGAGTAAGGAAATTGAGATGCAAAATTTTGGGCCAAAACTAAAGGTCGTTGCCATGGTTTTTGTGGTGCCATCACATACAGTGAAGTTGAGGCTCATTTTTCTCCATGATATATTTCCTTGATTCATGGTAAGGAAGGAAAATCCTTGGTGGCATGGGATTATTCGCAAATGGCACAATTTTCAATGTTTTCCAACGTGAATTCCTTCCAAGGGTGATTTTCTCGGCATTTGGGACAGAATATGGATAGAGATTTTTTTATGATTCCTTCTTCTTAACCTGAAAAACATATAATTGTGAACTTAAGGAGTTGAGAATATCAATTTTAAAATTTTCAAACATGTTACCAATTTCAACCTTTGTGACCCCTGCTCCTACAATATATTTTGTGAACCTGGAAGTGGCATCTCTGGAGCTTCTACCAGTCTTGGAGTTTACCCTTGAAATTTCACTTGATCCCATTAGGTTGATAAATTCCAAGCATTCATCCCTTATGCCTCTTAGCATAATCATTCTCATAGTTTTTTTTCTCAACTAGCTTTGTTTTGATCTTTGAAGGTTATACTCAAATCACTCCACATAGTCTTCAAACTTTTGTCCTCTTTTTGCATCATATTGAAGGTTTCTTCTTTGAGTTATCTTCCTTTGTAGTAGTCTTGGTATTTCTTCAAAAATACTTTCTTCATCTCATCCCAACTTTGAATGTTATCCTCACTGAGGCCCATAAACCATTGGAGGGTTGCACCCTTCAAGGTGGCATGAAACAATTTTAATTTATGGGTAGTAGTAGAATAATAATAGCTCCTACAAAGCACATGAAACTCAAATAAGAATGCATTGGGGTCTTCTCTAGCCAGAACATGAAAGTTTGGAAGAGCATATGGGGGGATGTTCTCCATTTATGTTGTTCTACTAGGATCTCTATTAGGGAATTCAAAGGTGGTTGTCTCCTCATGGTTGTTTCCTGTTACTTCTTCATCTACCATCTTGTGCCACAAAATAATAGGTAGTCATTGTGCTATATATGCTTCAGAGGAAACTGCCACTATTTTTGGGTCTTGAATTAGATTGGTTTGGAATTCGATGTCAAGTTTTCTTTCTATAGTAGGAGTAAGCACTGCCTCTGGTGTGGGAATCTCTTCCTTGATTAGTTCAACTATATAAACCTTATTAAGTCCCTCATCTCTTATTCCTGAAGTTCCTCCTCCAACCTTCCCTGCCAAGGGGTTAGTAGAGTGGGTGGCACTTGCAACACCACTAGATCGGGTGGTAGGGTTGGGTTTCTTCTGAGAATTTTTACCACTAGTGCCCTTAGGCTTATTCATACAATATTTATCATTCTAGAAATTAAAACTACTAAAAGTTGCAACATGAAAAGGGCTTGTGGAGACTCACCAGAGTATTCTGTTTAGGAATTTTCACCTCCCATCTTACTGCTTCCACCTTCTGAGTAAAAAATGTTGGTCTTGCAAAAAGTAAAGGAAAATAATTGCACT
>SNQJ01S0089420.1:0-56193 GCA_010110895.2 Picea sitchensis
AATAATGACATGATTAATCCTCAATGGGGATTTAATCCAATAACAAAATAATAAGAATGCCCTTCGCACTTACATTATTTCAACACCGGGAAACCCAAGTGCGAGACCTCCTGTCGTCGCATATCCTGAAAAACCAGTTTGTGAATTCCCGAAATTGCTTAGCGTGTATAGATTTAGTGTTTTGGAATTTCAGTACCTGGAATACCCAAGGGCGAGTTCCCTTGCACTCGCAAGTCTCGAAATCCCGACTTGCAAAATCCCGAAATAGTATAGTGTATTTAGGGTTCGGTGTTTCGGAGTTTCGGCTCCCGGGAAACCTAGGTGCGAGACCTTCTGTTCTCGCATATCGCGAAATCCTGATGGATGAGACCCCGAGATGACAATAGCGTGGATGAGTTATGTTGTTTCGGTATTTCGACACCCGGGATACCTAAAGGTAAGATCCCTTGTACTCGCTAGTCGCAAAACCCCGAAGTATGAAACCCCGAAAAGGTATAGCGTGACTAGAATTCATTGTTTCGGTGTTTCGACACCCGTGATATCTATGGGCGAGTCTCTTGTACTCGCCAGTCCCGAAATCCCAACTTGCAAAACCCTGAAATGGCATAGCATGTCTAGAGTTTGGATGTTTTGGAGTTTCGACACTTGGTAAACCCAGATGCAAGACCTCCTGTCTTCGCAGAGCCCGAAATCCTGAAATGATAGAGCATGGACATGTTATGATGTTTCGGAGTTTCGTCTCCCGGGAAACCCAGGTGTGAAACCCTCCTGTCCTCGCATATCGTGAAATCGCGATAGGCGAAATCCCGAAATGGATTAGCACACATGGTTTTGGTGTTTCGGCGTTTTGGTACCCAGGATCTCCAAAGGTCGGTTTTCCTCATGTTCGCTAGACACAAAATTCTGATGGATGAAACTCCGAAATGAGTTTGGCGGATATAGGGTCTTCGGTGTTTCGACACCCAGGAACCCGAAGGGTAGGAGTCCCTCGCCCTCTTATACCGCGAAAAACCGGTATGCGAAACCTCGAAAAGTGGAGTGCGAGGCTTCAAACCGAGGCGTTATTAATTGTGACGAACTGTTGGTTCCCTTCGGGTTTCGTCATCGCCGATGATCATATAGGTACGGATAAGGGATGGTAGGGTCTGCAACAAGCCCCATAGGAATTCGTGGATTATGTTCCTCGAAGAAGAGAAGGAAAAGACACAAATTTTTAGTCTTCCGTAGTGGGTGTGTTACATCCACGTCCTCCAGTTCATAACTGGTCACGACTTCCCCCCATGATCGTCTAACAGACACCTGTTCCAATAAAAGAGTTGCGCTGAGTTAGGATGGCGAATTACCAGTGCCACCATCCTCTTTCGACTGCAAGATGTTTCCCAACATAGTTATCCAAAGGCACAGATGACAAAGGAATAAACATGAAGGAAGAATAAGCAGAGGAAATGCGCCCAAGCGATAACACTTCATGACAATTATTTTTGTTAGAGTTGTTACCAATAGGCTCTCTCATTTTAGCAGTCCGTTAGATCCACCTGTACAGATGTTAGATTAGGATCTTTTTGTGGAGAATCCTAGGCTAGAGAGGCCATCTCGCATTTGAAGTTGTGGTCTACTATTTTTGTTATAAATACCTTAGAAAAATGATGAGAGAGGTTCGAATGATTGAGCAGATCTCCCTATGCTGTAATATTTTGATTTAACAGAGATCTTCCTGGTTTTATGTATTGGACCTGAGAAATTTTGGTTAATGGAAGTCAGCCTCTTATCATCACCTTGTTTCTTTCTACTCTGAAAGCTCATTACTTGAGGATCCTTATGAGTTGTCATAGATGTATTTTAATGGATGTTTGATTATTTTACTACTATAAACGTTTTCAATGTTTTGAGTTTAGTTTCAAGAGGTTCTTGTGACTGAGCTTTTTCTTCACCTAGCTACTAGAAGGCCTGATGCTCATAGCAGACTAGTTCATTTTTCTCACCAATTCTTCCATTTGCTCATATTTACCCTCAAAACCCTAACTGAAGTTAATTAAAACCTCATTTACTTATGCATACTAGCCCAGATATCTGTGTTGAAATATCCATATGCTGATTTTTTTCCATTTGACCCTCTGTCACAAATTTACATTCATAAATCTTATTGATGGGTACTGGGTTTATCCTCTTGCAATCTGAGGGTAACTCTCAGTGCTAACATATGCGTACACTTAGATTAATTGAAATAATTGTATTGTGATTGAATATTAATGTAGAATGCACGCCAAGGTGTTTAGAACATTGTTCGTAAAATTCTCACCGAAATCCATGCATGTATTTATGTAAAAAATGTTGCCCACAGTGTCTCTGTGTTCCTCCTGGCACGTCTGGAAACAAATAAGTATTCCCTTTCTACAAAAATTGGAAGACTAAGCAAGGTGGCCCTAAGTGCCCCTGATTTTCAGTCCACTACTCTTTTTTATTATACCTACCGAGAGGTCAAGTATATAGCAATGAGTTCTTTGGTTGACTGCATATTAGTTTGGTCATTGACCAATTTTTTTTACCATATTTGAAAGTTTAACTTTAACAAATCAATTTTTTTGTTTTCATATTATTTTAATTTTTTTTTATTTAGTGTGTGATTGGTCTATTATTTATATGTGTTATTGCGGAAAATTTTGCAGAGAAAATATCTGCGGCTTTGGATCCGTATGCCCAAAAATATCTGCGGCTACTATTAGGAATAGCCATCAATATTTACAATCATCGTTGTGAATGAATTTGTACAATCTATATAGATGTAAGTTGGATTAGCTCGCTCCATCACATTTAATAACCTAACCTCCGCATCTAAGATTTGCCTTTCATAACCTGTAGTATCGTCATAATATTGACCTTTTGAAGCTTAAGAATAAAGGTGAATTTCTATGCATTAACTCGACTTTATACTTGGTTAATTTATGCATTATCCATAATCCTACTCAAATGAGGGTGGGGGTGGCGGAATTATTAGAGAAAACATATAATTTTTTTCTCTAATAATTCCCCTCACCCCACCCTCATATACCCTCACTTACATATTATCTAATATTTTCCCCACCCCCACCCAAAAAAGATTTTCTATATTATTATAGAGGAAAAATCAACCTTTTATATATTATTACAGAGGAAAAATCGGTTTGAAAAAGCTTTTCCTTGAGGAAGTGGCGGAGTGGAAAAAATTTATTATTTTAAAATTTATTTATTTAGTGTGTGATTGGTCTATTATTTGGATGTGTTATTGTGGAAAGGTTTGAGCTGTACGCCTAAAAATCTCTGCGGCTATTATTAGTAATAACCATCAATATTTACAATCACCATTGTGAATAAATCCGTACAATCTATCTATATGTGCGTTGGATTAGCTTGCTCCATCACATTTAAGAACCTGGCCTCCACATCTAAGATTTCCCTTTCATAACCTATAGTATTGCTTGAATATTGACCTTTTGAAGCTTAAGAATAAAGGTGAATTTCTATGCATTAACTCAACTTTATACCTGGTTAATTTATGCGTTATCCATAGGTTTCCAATTTTTACGTCAAATGAAACTATTTAAACGATTTTTTGATCTCATGAAATACATGTCCACTTTCTGTAAAAAATATCTATCAAAGATTTTGGCAAGTACATTCAACCTTCCCGTATATAATAAATCTTTTTTCGATGACATGGTCCAACCTTTGTTGTTGAAACTGGACTTGCTAATTTCTGGGGATTCTATATTATTATAGAGGAAAAATTGGTTTGAAAAAAGATTTTCTATATTATTAGAGAGGAAAAATCAACCTTTTATATATTATTACAGAGGAAAAATCGGTCTGAAGAATCTTTTCCTCGAAAAAGTGGCAGAGTGGAAAAAACGTAAAGCATGATACATCATCCAAATAAAGAGTTTAATATGTATGAAACATTTGGGTAGAAAACTAAATAACCTACAACTCGGTCTTATGACGAAATAGGAGAAGGCAATGCAATGCAAGAGAATCAGTTTAAGGACGCCAATAGAGAAAAAAGGACATAAATAGTTCAAGTTTAAATTAGCATAATATTTTATCCCACTAAATTTAAGGTTCAAGTTTCAATTCTGAAAAATTCAGAAATCACAATGTATGTAACAAATTATTACATTACACATAACAATGATTAAGTTTCATATTACTTTCGAATGATATTGTGTATGCTATGCATACTTGATATAATAGGGTATACAATAGCTATTACTACAAAATAATCTTTCTAAGCTTTGTGAAGCAACAAAAGTTAGCCATTATCACTGATAAACAAGTGGCAAAGTAACAAACATTAACAGTTATCATTGATAAACAAGTGGCATAATATGGTTGATTTGCCTCTCATATTTGGTCCTCTTAAAATCTTTGCCCAATGACAATTATTATATGTAAAAATTATATGTAAAAGACAAGACAATATCATGAGAATGGTATTTGTATTGTAATTTTATTATTATTTATTAATATGTACAAAAACAATACCATGCCATTGGCAATGTGCTATGTTGATAAACAAGTGGCATAATATGGTTGATTTGCCTCTCATATTTGGTCCTCTTAAAATCTTTGCCCAATAACAATTATTGATATGTAAAAGACAAGACAATATCATGAGAATGGTATATGTATTGTAATTTTATAATTATTTATTAATATGTAAAAAACAATACCATGCCATTGGCAATGTGCTATGTTGCACTTATGAATACATTAAGAATTATGTTGCACTTATGAATACATTAAGAATTGAGGCATGACCTTTTCTAATTCAAAAGCACAATGGTGACCGTGGTTTAGCTTCTACGGTAGACTGGTCAAAGCTAAGACTATGACTTAAATAAAATAGTTTAATTGGAACTAATCTCTTTATTAACTTTGAAAGCGGTATAAACAATTTTGAGAGTAGACTAATCAAAACTAAGACTATGACTTAAATAGTCTAATTATAACTAATCTCTTTATTAACTTTGAAGGCGATATAAGCAATTTTGTTGCACTTATTTTAACCTATTCTAAAAAAAAAAATTTAAACTTTATTCTAGATAATGTATAATTTTTGTTTAGTTTTCTATAACTTATTTTTTTCTCCTCAGATAAATAACTTTATAAAACAAAACAAAGTTAAACATAAACTTATATAACTTTACAAAACAAAGTTAAACATAAACTTATATAGCTATCATAACTTTATAAAACAAAGTTAAACATAAACTTATATAGCTATCATAAGTTGAGTAATTATTTGCATGGTTTTCATAAAAGAATCACCACAAGACGTCATTTGCATGGTTTTCATAGCCATCTCAATTATTGTAAGGGAAATATTTAATTTGAAAGTGGTCAAATCAAACATAAAGCATCATTTCTATAGCCATTTCAATCATTTAATGTGTGTGGCGCATTTTTTTCATTAAGTTTTATTATTATGATTATAAGAGGATTTCGGAGGTTTATCTCTAATTTTTTCACTTGGAAGAAAAAGAAAAATCAACTATATTTGGAAAAAAAAGAAAAATCAATTATATTAATGTTTATAGTTTTATGAAATATAAAATTAATAAAATTTAATAATTTAAATTAAAATAAGATATAATTTATTTTATTAAAAACATAAGAGATTATGACAAAATAATTAAAATGTACCATTCAAATGAGATCTAACTTAAATAATATTGTGTAATTGTATGCGTTAACTATCACAAAGTTGTACTTAAATAATATTGTGTAATTGTATGTTTTAATTATCACAATGTAGTCATAATTAAAATGTACAATTCAAATGATATCTAACTTAAATAATATTGTGTAATTGTATGTGTTAACTATCACAAAGTATACTTAAATAATATTGCGTAATTGTAAGCGTTAACTATCACAACGTAGTATCAAAGTACTAGTTATACTATTAATTCATAAGAAGCTTTTACTTTGTGAAAGTTAAAAAAATGTCATCTCTAAAAATCTATAAAGAATCTTTGAAGAAAATTCAAATAATTTTATCTTGAAAATGGACTTGTCATAATGGACCTAGATAGCATAATTTTATGTGATCTTTTATATACTCTCTTATTAATTAAGGTTAACAAATCAATGGTGGAAATGCTGAATTTATATGAGACCAAGACTCAATGTAGCATGATGTGTAACATCCCGTTCTATTGGGCACATTTTTTTCAACTTATTTTTTTAAAACACTTGCGTCCAATCCTGTTATGGTATATAGTGATTTTGTTTCGATTACGGATTATACAGGATAATGATAATATGGTGTGACTTATTGTTTTTTATATATGTATTGACAGATACTATTGACGAGTTTACCTGAGTGTGCAAGACACGTGACAAATTATGGATGATGATGACATAAATGGACCTCCTTGGATTCCGGATTGAGTTAGGGAGTGGATTGTATTTTGTTTGAGTATTTCATTTTACGCATATGTGACATATGATTGATTTAGTAAGATTATGTATATGGATCAATGACAGTGTTTTGTCAATGGATGCAGGCTGACGATGCTTGCTAATCTGACTCACATAAGGAGTAAAGGGGTTACACACAGAAACCAGATATTGAGGAAGAGGTGTGGCAACATCTCTGTCACAGCCTACTAGTACTCCAGTCGTGGCTCAAATTGTATGTTAACGATTACCTAGTTCAAGTGGTCCACGATGTCGTGAAGGCAGACTCAGACAGTCGCTCACAAAGATTTCTAAGGGGTGCACAATAAGGTAAAGTCCTTATTTCTTAGAAGCCCTTAGTCTCTCACAAGGTCGCCCAAGTGGAGTGTTGATTCCAAGGGTTGGACAAACTACCAAAACCAATCAAAGGTGAGTGGCACCCTTGGAGCATGGAGGTGTGTCTTGAAGGGCATATCGCGTAATTAAAACTTGAGTCAATAAATCTAGGTGGCCTAGAAAACAATAAATTGATTAGACCTTGTCGTATTAAAACAATTAACTAAAGAGTGAATCTATTAATTATAAATCCCCATAAAAAGTCAGAGACTAAGTCTAAGTCTAATTTTTTAGTGAGGAGACTAAATTAAATGTAATAATTAAATTAAAAGAAATGAGATAAATCAAATTAAGAATTAAAATAGGGAGGAAATCTAAAGATGAGATATAATGCACATGTGTGCATGAAATTAATAAAAGATAATTTAAAAATAAAAATGAAAGAAAATATGAGAGAATAGGTGTACACATAGGAGGATATCTAGAGTTTAGCTACCACTAGTCTAACTAGAAAAAGACTCCCAACCAAATTCTAACTAAGATCTAGTTAGGAGACACTCATTAAATGAGAATCTAGGGAACAAAGAGACAATTAAGAGCGAAATTAGGAACACATTGAGGATTGTGAAGGAAATTGACTTTTTAATTAAAATAAAAATTGTAATTACTTGTGCTACTTGGGGAGAGTGTGACAAGTGTGAGGGTGAATAATCCTAATTTAATTAATTAAAAAGTTAATTATTTGTGCATGTGGACATGTGCCAGTGATGAAATTTCTATAAAACAAATAGCCTAGATGGGAAATGGAGGACAATTGTTATTGGTAAAGTTATCCTGTCAAAATCATTTTGGCACTATGTTTTATTTGTAAGAGATGGGATACCAAGCTTGAGATAAAGTGGTGGCTCTACCTTGCGAGGCAAGCTTGGAGCTATATTATTTCTGGTTTGTGTGTGTGTGACCCCTTTGCAACTCAGAGGGCTAAAGGGGAAGAAGAGTATCCTAGCGTTGGCTGGGAGGTACCAGTGAAGTCTCCATAATTAACAAGTTGGAGTGAGGAGGAGCGCAAGTGGTTAGAGGCCATCATCTACTCTTGATCTTCATTGGTTCTGGTATTTTATTTCTGAAGTCGTTAGTGTAGTAAGATTTGATTTGTAGATTGAATGGTTGGGATTTCATTTTGAAACAGTTGTAATTCTGATTTTTAATTAATAATTTAGCTGAAGATTTATAAAGTGATCTTGTTTAAATCTCTTGGGTTTTCTGCGATTTATTTCAACTCATAATTCTGAGAAAATTATGTTGTCATTGCCAAATTTAATCATAGATCTGACTTTAGAATCTTGTATGTATGCTTCAAGATATTGCTTTCTCGGAATTACTTGTATATAAAAAATCTGATTATGAAATTCGTGGTCTAAACATCGCATTTCATTGCTTTCTGAAAGTGATATTGTATTTCACTGCTAATTAAATGACATAATTAAATTTAGAGTTCTTTCGAATGCTGCCAAGTAATTTACAATTTGGTATTTTATCGCTGCCAAATCTTTTATACAAATGGAATTTGGGAAATCTTATGGTTGTTGTGTTTTAGATATTGCTCTGTTTATGTAAACGAAATTAAAATTTCCAAAACGGAACTCAGAACACTTAATTGAGCGCTATCAATTTCTTCCACCTCATAGAAATGTCGAACCTCTTTATGTTTGCTGCCATTGTTTTGCTTGCCAGAAATTGAATTTTTATTGCCTTGTTGAACCATTTTCCCAAAACGATTTTGTAGTTTGTTTTCTTATGGCTTAATTAATTGAAATTTATGACAGGAATTAGTGGTGACTCTCAAGGTTATCCTCGATTTTTGTTTGAACCTGTGTGGAATTTTGCTGTCAAGCTAATTTTACGATCAACCAACTACTAAACGAATTCAATAGTTTTAGAATAAGAAATGGTTGATTTTGCTGTGTAATTTTACGATCAACCAACATTTTGCTGTGTAAATGGTTGATTTTTTCTGGAATAAGAAATTTGTGGAGACTCTTAAATTTTAGATGGAATTCTGATGTGACTCTGTGTGAATGACATTGTATGTGTTGGCGTGTATTTGGTGTATCAGTTGTTGCTTGCGTTGGTATGTGATTGGACTTGTGTGTGTATAGAATGGTAGACTTAAGTGCTTGTGGACTTGATGACTATGTTGGGTAAATGATGCCAGTCAATTATCAGATCCGATTTTGTATTTGTTGAGCACCGTATTATTTTGTTTAATTTTGATTGGATATATATATATATATATATATATATATATATATGCGTTCCAGGGAATCCTTAGTCGACTTCGATGACTGTGCTTTTGTAGAAGTCCATATTTTATGTCTTGTGTTGTGCATTTTAATCTACTCCATGGGTGTGGTTTTAGCGTTTGGGCACTAGTCGCTGGGATTCGAATGTGTAGTGTCGAATTGGTTTGTGTGTTGAACTTGATGATGTTTGTTGTGTGGTGTGTGGTGCACATTTATGTCATGTGCGCTCTAGCTTGGAGATTTGTGTATTGGTGCTATTATTTGTTTGGCATATGATGTGGCTTTGATATGTTTACCATCGATGTTTGATAACTTGTAAATAACTTGATTTCCTGAGTGCCTATTTATTTACTGCCCTTACTTAAAGCTGAACCATTACCAAAATTGTCACTTGTCATAATGTTTGTTTTCCAAAAAAAAAATGTTTACCTCTTTTGTACTCACTTTTGTTGTCGTAATGGAGGGTTCATTACATAATATCGAAGTACTAGTTATACTATTAATTTATAAGAAGCCTTTCCTTGTGAAATTAAAAAAAAATTGTCATTTGGAAAAATCTATAAAAAGTCTTTGAATAAAATTCAACTAATTTTATCTTGAAAATGGCCTTGTCATAATGGACCTATCCTTCAAGGTAGCATAATTTTATGTGATATTTTATATACTCTCTTATCAATTAAGGATAACAAATCACTGATGGAAATGATAAATTTATATGAGCCCAAGACTCAATGTAGCATGGTGAATTTATATGAGGCCAAGAATCAATGATCACCATATATAACATACCCCGCCATCCATAGGCCGGGCTACGCCACTTAAACATGCCACATCACACCCAACCACTAGAAGGAGGGGCACGTTGTAGTCCAAAGACTCATTTCTCTGATCTTATCTCGAAATAAAAGGACTTCTAAATAATGTTAGAGGCATGGAAACCCCATGCATAAGAAAAGATCCAAGCTACAACATAAAGAAGTAAACAACTTTCCATGCACAACAATAACCAATAGACAGACACATTAATAATACATATCCCAGAGATAATTAAATACACATCGGAATTAAACATTATACAAAAAATAAAGAGATCACTTATCTTTGCAAGTAAATGTCCACTAACTAGATGCAGACCAAGGGCGTTCCTCCCAACCATAGACACTGTTGTTCTTTTACTCTCAATAGCAGGTCACTCCCGATCCAGGGATATGAATCCACAACGATGGGTTTGAGGACAAATCTAAAAACACACAACAATTGGCTAACTAGCTCTCAGGTTTCCAAACCTCACAACAAATCTGAATTTCCAACTCTCTTTCCCCCTCATCCTGCACAACCCAAAGAAATGAACACCTTTCTCTACCATGCAGTCCCTCAGGCCGTCCCACTTCTCTCCAGGGATCCAATGCTACTGGTCAAAAAAATATCCCTACTGGAAACTCCAAGGATTCTTAGTTATGGACAATTCTATCTGAAATGCCATCAAGCTCATGCACACACACATCCATTCCCTCATGGAATGATTAGTAAATTATATTACAACCATTTAGCAATGAATCTCCTCTTCCAACCATTCGTTTCCATGCTCAGCCCAAGAGCACACGAAATAACCAGAATGAGTGAGGAAAAGGAAGAAGAAGAAGACAGAGAAGAACCAGGGAGAAGAACCCCCCAAAAATGCTCTCCAAGGGATGTTTAAATAATTAAAAAAAGAGCAGAGCCACATGGCCTCCCTCTCAAGAAGCTCATGTAACCCCTCTTCTCCATAAAAACAAATATGGGGAAAATAAAATAATAATAAAAAGACTTAGCCCCTCAAGCCCCCTATCTCTTTTGTCCTTGCTCGTCTTGCAACCAATGGTGTATTTTATTAATGTATATAGATGTATTACATTTCCTAGGCACTCTAGCCCCTTTTCAACTTTACCGGCTCACCAACCTAATTCACATTTACATAATACATTATATTTCATAAGGGTTAGAACCGAGATGTCACATCCTCCTCCCCTAATTTTGGCATTGTCCTCAGTGCACAACACCATTCCAATGTTATTAACATCACAAATCTAGGCCCTCTGGCCTTAATCCACACAGGAAATCCATCCCAATATTATATACATAGGAACTATGGCCTAAAATTAAACATGTATACATAGGCATTTCGAACCAAAACATGTATAATGATCTTCATAATTTATATTTCTGGAAACAATTCCAACCAACAATCTCTCCTTCCTTCTTAGCCCTGCACAACCCAATGAAGCGAACCCCTTTCTCTGTCATTCAGTCCCTCAGTTTGTTCCACTTATTTCCAGGGCTTCAGTGCACTCCGCTAGGAAGTTTCAGAGTTGCGGCTTCTAGAACTTCAACTATAACCAGTCCATTGGACTTTCTTTATTCCATGCCTTTTTCATTCAGCTGCTCCAATATCACCTTCTTATTTTCCCTCATAGTCTGGTACTTTTTCTAGATCCTCATCATTCATCATTTTCCTACAACATTTCAAATCAATGAGCATGTCAATTCACAATTTGTGCATAATTTTTTTTGTTTTTGTTCACAATCTAAGAGTAAATTTTCATAATCTAGTACAATACTTATCTGTGTGGTTCCTGGATCTGCATCCATATGGATGTCTCGTTAACTTGGCTCACTATTTTCTGTGACACACCCATTGTGTGCATGATTCCAATCAATAGTTTACCAGAACTATCAAAGTCTCCTCTTTCTCGTGGTCACTCGCCTTCTAGGCCTAGGCTCAGTCATCCCCTTCTCTTCTATACATTCGCTTAGGTGCTCCATCTTGCTTGACCAAGGATTTCTTGAACAAGAAGATTTCTAGGGACACAAGGTTCTCATGTCACAACATTGGCCTTTTCCATGCTTTTCAGCTAGCATATCCAACATCTCACTTGTATTATACACATGCAGTCATCCTGAGATATCATTATAACCATTTTCAATCATAAATGTCAAATCCGTTTTATACAGGAAAACAAAATTTTCCAAGCATGAGATTTATACTCATAATGTTTGGCTCTGCAACTGTAGATATCAGTCTTCCTTATGGGATTACATCCCTTCCATATTCAAAACCATCCTACCTACAATTTTCTCAAACTACATTCAACCAAAACAATTTGTTATTAATTTATTAAATTGTAATTCCCAAAATTGTTTTATATAGAAAAAATAAAATTTCCAGACATGAGCTTCTACTCATAATAATTTGTCTCTTTCAACAATAGGCATTGGTCTTATTTATGGGCTTACAACACTGCCATATCCAATACCCATTCTTCCTGTAATTTCAACATTCCTCATCCAAAACAATTGTGTACACAATATATATATATACTCATGATAACGATTCAAAACAAAATCACAAAGTGATCTCAAAATTGTTTACAACTACAATTCAATCACTTCTATTAATTCAACTATCAATTGGAATGAACTCATCATTACATACACATGTATTATTAGCCAATATTTTCTCTCTTCTATCCAGAAATATTTTTATCACTCTGTCCCCTCAACAAAGCTTTTCTGTAATTTGTCATTATGTAGCTTCTTTAACCTGCAACTTTCTTATTGTAATATCTAACAGTTCCTAAAGTTTTTTCAACTTCATGAGTTAGTAATACTCACATCATTTCAGCCGTTAACATAATCATTTCTATGTTATATATAATATATACATGCATTCAATGATTCTTGTATTATCACTTGTAACATTTTTAATAGCTCCAAAACTGATCTTGGAATTGTAACAACAACAATCCAATCACCTTCAACTAGTATTTATATTAAATATAATGCATCTATCCATCATTATTTATTCTTATCACCATAGGATTTTCATAATGCAACAATTAATTATTAAATAAAATAACAATCGATGTACCAATATCGATAGCCTCATTTACACAATGCATCCCTGCGTTGACTACAAGATACAAAATAATTATGTCATGAATTCCACCATGATGAGTTGGAAGGTCTGGCCAGCACCTCAACACATCATCCACACACTTCCTACTGCTTTCTTGACTATTTGGATACCTTCCTTTTCAACCCAAATACAACACCAAGAATATAATTCTTAAGTTCTCTTCAGTGTGGGAAAAGAGGTTACAGTCCAAACATCAGATATACAGTAGATACCATTGAGCACTCATATAACGCTATAACCCTTCCATATCCAACCATATTATGGTCTCACACATGACTAGTTCTATGGATATTCATTGTTATGTAAGGAGTATGTCTCCTAAATTAACCTGGTTATGATCCCATAACGAATCATATCATAATGTGCAACCAACATTTTATCTAAATGAATTCTAGCATCAACAACGTTTACATACTCTAGGCCTTTGTCCATTACCTGTCAATTTAAATATTGAAAATTAATTGAGGGAATTCTTACCTCAATCCCCTTCAACATGTATGCATCAACATAAACTAAATGCATACCTGTCTGGTTATTATCAACCTACTTGTTTCTATTTGACCAATGAATATTTGTAGACGCTCACATACTTCCTCCTTCATCATTCTGATCACCATTCCTGCCACCCTCATGGGTCTTCACCTAGATGGAAATAATAAGAAACAACAATATCCACATCTTTAACCCTGCTATATCATTTTTCCTGAATACATAATCCATCATTAGTCATACTCAATCATTATTTAATAATAATAGACTATTCTAAGTTCACAAGCATGTTATATGCATATCCAAGCATGTGCAATTACACATCCATATGCACCAGTCATTCACTGTCAGCATGCCTACTAATGCATATGCATTTTAACTTCATTGTATGCCTCATGCACTCTAGTGCATTTCTGTTTCAATTCACTTATTTATTTATATTGTAGTTGGTTTTCCTTGAACTCCTTCTGATCCTTGTTTCTTTTTGTGCTCCCATTCTGCTCATATGCACTATGGTTCCCTGGTCTGAACAATTTCCAACCAAGTTCCACTTGGGCATTATGCAATCCAACTAGTGTGCTCCAATTGCCACAACTATTTTTGGGTAGTCATATCCAACTTTACCTTTATGACACGTTCCAACACCCTGGAATGAAATAGCTCAAACATCCCATCACTCTACTACAACATTCTTGAATCAAATACTATTACTCCTAGTTGTCCATTAGGTTACTTTATTAACATTTCCTTATGAAGCTATACCTTTCACACTTAATACCATTCCCAATGGAAGTCCATTTTCATTCAGTGACACTTTTCAAGTGAGAGAGAATTCAATTCCTCTGCATTGGCATCATGTTTCCACTATGAACTCTGATATTAGAAGTGGATTTCTTTCACACTTAAGCTTTGCAATTGTCTACACCTCTCTTCCTTCAAGGCTAGGCATTCATACTTTTCCTTTTATGCCCATGCATGACATCTTTAACTTGGTAGTTTCATATCCTATGTGAGGACTCTTGCTTTTGTTGTACCTGTAATTTATTCAGATTCTATGGTTGTTGACTAATACTTTTGTTCCATTATTCTTGAGTTCTTTTTCCACCTTTCATTACTTTCTATGTATCTCTTGATTGCCTCATCCAACTCCTATAAGATTTTCCATGCTCCCATGACCCTAACATCTTATCCTAGACTGGAATTGATCCGATTATACCTCTAATCCTACCAAAATCTGCAAGCAATCATCTGGTTAGATTTATACATATCATACAAAATTGTCAATTAAATTTACAGGTGCCTTTTATGTTTAATTCATGAAGAAAAATTACACCATTATTCATATTACAACAGTTCCATGTTATTTTCCTCTAAGTCCTCTGAATCATCTTTCCAACAACTTTACTCCTACCCCAATCGGATATCGGAGTTGAAAGTTAGGGCTCCCAAAAGAACCACTTTCAACCCCCTTAGCTAATACAAAAATTCAAAAACTGCAAAGGTGCTTCCTTCAACCCCAGTTCCACGTGACTACAACTCGAATCCATAGGCTTAATCACCCTTCAACGCAATGCTCTGTGTTTTCTACACAGGATCTTGCGCGAACACAAAGTTTGAGGCTTGTTTACTTCCAGGCCCTTTTTACCTTAGCATGGGACCGACGGTAGGACTAAGTCCTCCGAACTTCGTCCTTCAATTGTTTTCCCTTGTCAACTTTTGTTTTCCCCTGGAGTTACAATTTGTTTTACCCTATCAATAAATCCCCTAACAAAAATAGGCAGTTGAAATTTAATCTCCCGTCGAATGTACGGTCCCTCCCCCATCCAGAGGCTTCAACGAGATCCACAGCTATGACTTATTCACGCATTGAGATGGATGACTCTCAACCAATTCAGAAATTTGACGCTTTGGGGCTCTGAGATATTTTCATTCCTAAGTCTTCCACCTCCCCGGCGTGTCAATCCTCCGAAGTGCTTACCATGTTCATCCATGGATTAAAAGGACGGTTGAGACTTAATCAAGAATTGAGATAGACGGTCCTCACACACTTCAAAAATTCAGTGCTCCAGGGCTCTAGGATAATTCCATTCCTGAGTCTTCCACTTACTCAAAGTGACAATCCTCCGAAGTACTTACCCATCTTCCCTCTACTTGATCCAATGCTCAAGAAAGGTCCCGAAAGGATCCTAGATCGATGGGATGCATGCCTTCGCGACTTTTGGCTTCGACACTTTTCACTAATAGAAACTTGGAAACCCCCGAAGTCACATACTTTTGGAAATGACACGACATGATGACATCACCTAGGGTGATGTGGACTCGTGGGATGTGTGACACGTGTCACTAAAAAATAAACAGATCGGGGTCCAAAAGGTACCAAAACTGAGTGACATGTGTCCCCACATGACACCCCTACCATGTGTCATAAGCCACGTCATCAACCACATAGACGATCTATAATCATTGCTCCAGATTTGACGGTCCATGTGACATCACGACTTTACACTTCCATTCATTCGACACTTTGGGGCTCTAGCGCTTTGGGGTTTTTCTCTGCAACATACTTAGTAATATCTGGAGTGGCGAAGATCCGAAGCCTGAACTTTTGTACCCTTCTACCAATGCTATGTCTGACAATTTGACAATTTGATGTCTATGCAATCGGTGCTCTGGAGAAAAATGACAGGATTTGGAGTAATCCCACAGGTGCGACGAAGGGATCCTTACCCTAGAGGCATAAATATTTCAATTCTATATAACCATTATTCCCTCCATATTATTCTCGTAGTGTTGTGGAAATTGGTTTCTCGATTCAACACCAGACGATTTCTCCATTTTAGCAGACATGGAGATGTCTGTACTGATGCAGGTATTATTTTTCTACTCTTTATTGGGCATTCAAGTGACGATATCTAAACTAGAAAGGAATGCCTTCAACCTAGATTTCATTTTCGGTGCAACATCTTCAGCGTATCAGGTATATCAACTATATATCCATTCATCATGTTAGAACATAACCCTATTGTCTGTGTGCAATTTCTCTAAATTACGTCTGGATACATAAGTAAAAAAGACATAAATTCTTACCTCGATTGAATTATCATTAGTCTTTGTTTGGCTTATTAGCGCAGTATGAAGGAGCACTCAGAGAAGATTGCAGGGGTCCTTGTACATGGGAGGCAACTGAAGTTGGGTCATCCAAAATGGATATTGGACTTAATACTGAATCGACGCCTGGAACTAGATATGAACCTAGTGAGGATGCTTCACAGGTTGCTATCACCTCAATTATGGTTATTGTTGATCAATTGACCTTTTCATTCACCTCAACTACTGTTACTCCACGTCCCTCAATATTCAAATTGATGAAAAACTGCAAAGGTTCAGTCAAACATGCTATCAGGACATTGCAAGTGATTTCACCAGAGACTTATTTTGCATCGAAATTACTTTAAAATCAAGTTGCATTCTATTTAAATTATCCCCATGTGTTCAAGTGATTGTCCCCTATGATCTTATCAAGATGCATTGTAGTATTTCCTCTGCCTCACAAATGCTAGTGCTTCTCATCGTCGTGCTCCTCCACCATAGACTGGAAGGTTGAGAAACCCACATGTATAGTAGTAAAGTGTGCATATGATATATAAATTCCATATCTCTGCAAATCTTTTGCTACCACTTAGTTAGCCTCACAAATATTACATCATAAAACATGACATATAAATATGTCTCTTGTGCAGGACAATTAATCTTCTTCCAAGTAGCAAACTCTCATGAATAATAAGACATCTATAAAATGCAAGCCTCAAATTGTTATCTCTATTTGCTTTCATCACCTACTATGTTGATACGTCATGATAGCTTACTTCATGGAATGACAATTAATGCATTGTGGGTAGGTTTTGTGGACCAATTCTTCGGACAAGGAAATTGGTTGAGGGACTTACTAGTGGAAGAAAGGTCCTCAAATTGTGTCACCTTGTCTTCAACAATATCTGGAACAATGTCAGTCTTCAACAATAGCATAAACAACGTTGGGCAAAGCCTCACAACCTGTTTCAAGAGATTTCATTGTAATTAATTATAATACAATGCAATATTAGTTGTTTCTTCTCCTACATGTGCAATATAAAAAGAAAAAGTTGCATATTATAGTTAGAATTACTTTTTATACTTAGAATTGCTTTCGATAATTTATTATAATAAGGTATACCATAACTTTACTACAAAATATTACATTTATAATTAATTTTGATAATTTATTATACTTGCCGCCATACATGGTATATAGCTTTTGGTTCATTGTTGACTACCTATTAATTTGTTCTTTGATCAAAATAAATTTACATATTTCCTATAGTTTTCTATAGTTTCATATTAAGCATTCAATTTTCTTATTTTTCTAAAATATTTAAACCTATTTATTTAGCCTCCCATTTGTTGATAAAATTGAAGTCTTATTATTGCCCAAGTGATGACTACATTCTTGAGGTGAAGAAATTTTTAATGACATTTGTTTCGAATATTTATTTAGCATGGCATTTGGCCACTGACGCTGACACTCTACTTCAATGCCCATCCTATCCGACGTTGACAGTCTACTTCAATGCATGTCCTGTCGATGTAGTGGATGCATGTCCCCGTGGTGATCTGTATGACTCAAGGTTTTGAAAATGCTACACCTCTATCATAGAGATTTACAACATAAGGATCATCAATTCTTGGTAAGAGATATGTGTGTGCCTTGATGCTGAAAGAAATGAATTCCACAACAATTTCCATGCTCAGGGAAATCAAACCCAATGATTCCAAGAACAAACAAAACATAGACGAGTTTTCTCCATACGATTCATTGTCATCACGGGAATGGAAATTAATCAGTGAATATACAATATTTATATCGCTTGGGATGATTCTTCCTACTCTTCAATATTCATCAATGTAGAGAAATTGTTTTGCAGATAAACACTTACATTCTTGGTTGGCACCCAATCTTCGTCATTGGCTTGCCATACATACACAAGTCTTTCTTTCTGAGTGCAAGCCAAGCTTGTACAATGACTATTGGATGAATCAATACAACATTCCTTCCTTTGTTTTTCCCGCAACCACTCGTATTTGATCACCTGCCATATGGGCCCATGAGTATTTGGGATCTTTTCTTTGAGCATACTTCATCTCCCATTCTGGATATATTACAAGGCCGGTGAGGACGAATGTTATCAGGCCGAGGAATAAATCTTCCCCCTCCTACTTGAAATGCTTGTATCTAAGAAATTAATTGCCCTTGTTTACTGGGAACATATTACATCATTTGGGAATTGGTAAGTTCCATGATTTTGGTAACTTCAATAGAGAGAGAGACATGGATTTTTGGGTGGAGAAAGAAGCTAGGGAATGGGGTGGAGAAAAGTAGTAGTGAGACGCATTGAGAATTGTACGAGCAGACAAGTCACTTTTTCCAAGCGACGTAACGGACTGAAGAACGTGCATGAAGGACAATGAAAACCTCAATTTTGATCCCCGAGACCAGTGTTATCGAGAATTATGTCGTCCAATATAATTAAAGACTAATTGTATGTTGGTGTTAAATGGAGCTGATGACATGTTTCCAAATAGATTGTGACAAGAAGTGTTGGAATTTCAAGGTAAGAAATGTTTGTTATTGGAAGCTTGGTCGTCTAATACAATTGCAATTAGAAATTAATGGTCTCTGGTAGCATTTAGTCCCCGACAGGGCCATGCAAGGACAATGTCAGTGCAGATAGTCGACTAATAATAACTACTAATTTGCATTGTGAGCTTTTCCCGATCATTTTTCATATTTCTATAATGCCATGGTCAGTTAAGGGTAGATGGTCATGGACTAGTTCTATATATTTCCCATCTTCTTCCACCAATTTCATTTGAAGCTCAAAGCATAACTTTGCTTCTATTTCATTACAGGATAAGGAGATACCCTGAGTTTATTTCCCATGGTGCGCTTTTTATTGTTAATTGTTCTTGTAATTACCATCCTTGCCTTGTGTGTATGGAGTATTGAGGTATGTCAATGAATATTATAAGGAGTATGAGTTTATACTGCAACTCATATTACATTTATATTATTTGATGTCAAATGACTGATTGTTTATGACTTACCACAACAATGTTAAATTGTCTGATATGGCGCTGAATCCAATAAGCTTGTATTTTATTATTACTGTTATTAGGGTTTACCTGCATGTTGCATATTTGGATTATGACCAGTCTATCTGAATCACAATCCATGTTCGGTTTGTTCAGGGCCAGTATGGTGACGATAGTCTTATTCTGGAAAGTTCAATCTATTCAACTTTGTTCATATAGTCAATATTATATAGAAAAATATTATACACATAAATTTTTCATGGGAAGAGTTAAAGATTCTTCTCCAAAAGAAGTATGTAAAAAGATTAAATGGCGTAGTATTTGTTAAAGTTTCACACCCGTGCATATTATTTTAACCAAAGTTTCAAAAGGAAAAGACTTTTTGTCATGTAGTGGGTAATTCCCACACATCTTGACAGCGAGGACATACATCACATATATATCAGCAGTCCTCAATGCATTTAAGACCCCCCCGACCGTTCGACCTTTAACGCGCTAGCACAACTTGGCAGCTGGGTAGAGTGTGTGGTTCCGGAAAATATATTTATTCTCCCTCAGGTCCACCTAGGGGGGGGATGGTGTGTGGTTCCGGAAAATATATTTATTCTCCCTCAGGTCCACCTAACGTGGTGCCTCCTCATGATTTCGGACCCCCCCCCTCCCCCTCCTCTGGAATCCCACTCATCACCCGCTGCATACCACTCACACTCCTTCTTACATCTGTCCTCCACTCACTCTAACTGCTCACCCTCCCACTTGGCACGTCGCCCACCTTTTGAATTTTCTCCCTACACTTCACCTCTCGTGTATCTACTTCACCTCTCACCTCGTTCCACTTGTCATCCACAAACCATCCACCTATCCGCATTTACTCAATCCCTTCTCCTTATTTGACATCGTTTCCATGTCCTCGAGTTCATAACCAGTCATGACTTCCCCCCACGATCGTCTGGCAGACACATGTTCCAATAAAAGAGCTGCGTTGAGTTAGGCTGGCGAATTACGAGTGCCACCATCCTCTTTTGACTGCAATATGTTTCCCAGCATAGTTATCCAAAGGCGTAGATGGAAAAGGAATCAACATGAAGAAAGAATAAGCAAAGGAAATGTGCCCAAGTGACAACACTTCATGACAATTATTTCTGTTAGAGTTGTTACCAACATGATCCCTCATTCTAACAGTCTATTATATCCACCTGTACATATGTTAGATTAGGATCTTTTTGTGGACAATCCCAGGCTAGAGAGGCGAGCTCACATCTAAAGTTGTGGTCTACTATTTTTTTTGTAAATACCTTAGAAAAACGACGAGAGAGGTTCGAATGGTTGAACAGAGCTCCCTATGTTGTAATATTTTGATTTAACAGAGATCTGCCTATTTTTATGTATTGGACCTGATAAATTTTGGTTAATGGAAGTCAACCTCTTATCATCACCTTGTTTCTTTCTACTCTAAAAGCTCATTACTCGAGGATCCTTATGAGTTTTCATAGTTATATTTTAATGGATGTTTGATTATTGTACCGCTATAAACGCTTTTAGTGTTTTGAGTTTAGTTTCAATAGGTTCTTGTGACTGAGTTTTTTCTTCACCTAGCTGCTAGAAGGCCTGATGCTCATAGAAAATTAGTTCATTTTTCTCACCAATTATTCCATATGCTCATATTTACCCTCAAAACCCCGACTAAAGTTAATTAAAACCACATTTGCTTATGCATACTAGCCCATATATCTGTGTTGAAATATCCATATGCTGAGTTTTGTCCATTTGACCCTCTGTCACAAATTTACATTCATAAATCTTATTGATGGGTATTGGCTTTATCTTCTTGCAATCTGAGGGTAACTCTCAGTGCTAACATTCTTAGCATCATTGTCGGGGAAAGAATTGAAGACATTTCCCTAGGATTGAATGACAAAGAAATATTGATTCTGAAGGTGCATTATAAATCAGTACATTGAAGATTGCAACTTGCACCTGACGACTCCATTGTTTCAGTTGTGGTTCCTAAAGGAAGACACATGAGGTCCACTCCACACCTACCTCTGGCTACACCTGAAACTGGCCCAGAGAAGATAATAAAGAAGGGAAAATCTTCTCAAGAAGGATTTTCTGTTGCTACATCAGGCACTTCTAGTCACTTACATGATTATGCTTTTAAAACCCCAATAATTGTATCCAATTCTCCTTTACTGCCAACTGTTGAAGTTTCTAGAAATTTGGATCTTGAAAATTTTCTTGTTGAATACTCCTCTTTTAGCCCCAAATTGAAAGAAGAAAGTTTTGAAACCCTTGCTTCCCCTGAAGTTGTAGGCTGGTTCAGAATTGAGATCCTAGAATATTTTCCTACTTTGGGCCTTCCTACTCCTCCTCCTATCAAATTCATTGTGACTAAAGAAGAGGAAACTTCTTTTCCCTTCAACCCTATGCCATATTCCTCTAAGATTCAACCTATTTTTCTGAATACCGAAACCTCTCTATTCAATCTCCCTTTGTCTCCTAAAATCCAAGATGCAGTTGTACCTGTCAAAACTCCATCTTCTCCTTGTTCTCCTACAGTTCACAACCCAATGGCAGGTGAAAATCTTCCTAGAAATATGATGTATGCCATAGTGGCTACAAGGTATGCCCCTCTTATTTTACCTCAACCTATGAATTCTCTCCCAGTTGGAGATTACCTTAAGTACATGCCCAAGTTCACTGGGGATGAAGACATAACTGCAGAAGAACATCTTGCAACTTTTTATACTTATGCAGATAATCTTAACATTGAAAATGAAGATGTATGGATGAGAGTATTTGTACAGAGCCTTGATAGTGAGGCTATAAAATGGTTTAGGGGTTTGACTCCTGGATCTATTGTTGGTATTGAAGCTTTGGATGATGCCTTCTTGAGGCATTGGGGGGATAAAAAGGATTTCCTTTATTATATTACAGGATTTGGATCACTTAAGAGGAAAGAAGGGGAATCTGCTTTTGACTTCTCAAAAATATTCAATAAAATGTACAAAAATACCCATTGAAATAAATCCTACAAAAACCTATGCCAAGATTACCTATGCCAGTTCTTTTGACCCTGAGTTCTATCTCCTGTTGAAAGAAAGAAGATCTACCTCTTTAACTCATATGCAATATGCAACCTTAGAAGTAGAATGTAATATATTGGCAGCTAAAAATCTTAGGGGAAAATCTGATAGAGACAGAAGGAAAGGTAGGGTTGAAGCTTCAACCTCAGAATCCCCTTTTGTCCACCCTCAAGTTGATGAACTTACAAAATTAGTAAAATCACTTTCTGCTGAAATGGAGAAGTTGAAACTTGAATGAAAACATAACTATAGGAACACACATAATGATGATAATAGAGGCAACTTCAGAAGACCAAATAATGCCCCTCGGGTCCTCCAAAGAGATCCAATAAATAGGGATAGGGATGATAAAAAATTCCAAGCCCCTCTCCAAAATAACCTTGTTGTTGATGAAGAACGAGAGGATGAAGAAACTGGTCCTGAAATCCATTGTCTTGGTTACACCTCTTCATCTCCTCATTTGACCCAATCTGCATATGAAGAGTCTCTCATGGATAGTTAGTTAAATGAATTGAGTAAAGGGGGAAAAAAAATGACAATCCTAATAGATACAACCTAAGGACAAAAAAGAAAGAGGAAAAAACTGACACTTTTGATCAGCCCACTAAAATAGAAAATCATGCTAAGGCTATGATAGCTAGCAGCAAAGGAAAAGATGCATAAAGTCATCAAGCATTGGTGAAGAGTCCTGCCCCAAAAATTAAAGAGAGTCTGAAATCCCCATCCTCTTTTAGCTTTGAAAGTGAAATTCAAAATATAAAAATCCCTGTACCTTTTCTAGATCTGATGAAGAATAAGGAATTCAAAATATATCTCTCTAAAATGCTTCAGCTTGAGCCTTCTTCCAATTCCAAAGATTCAGTCAACCTTCAAGATGAAAAACCACCAGTCATCCTGGGACCTTTGTTAGAGGATAGGGATGACTCTTCCCCTCCTTTCTATACATCATTAAACATTCATGATAAAGTGTTGCACAACTGCTTGATGGGCTTAGGGGCATCTCATAATCTCATGCCTAAAACTGTCATGGATGAGCCTGGGTTGGAAATTACAAAGACCTAGCATGACTTATACTCATTTGACTCTAGGAAAGTGAAGTGTCTTGGGGTTATCAAAGACCTGGTTGTTATCTTGTTCCAGTTGCCAATGAAAAGTGTGGTCATGGACATTGTTGTGGCTGATGTCCCCCCTAAGTTGGGGATGCTCTTGTCAAGATCTTGGATTAAAAGACTAGGGGGAACTTTGTTGATGGACCTTTCATATATCACCATTCTTTTGTCTGGGGTAGAACATAGAAGGCTTTATAGGGAGGCATAATTAGTCTACATCATCAATGATGAAGCAAATACCACCAACCACCCTATTTTTTCACTTGATACTGATTTAGGATCCAGTATATTTCAGGTCACTGATGCTCCTCAACCTCCTATTGAAATAAGAAAACAGTACATTACCTCTTGTGAAGATCCTTTTCCTAATACCTCTGTTTGGAATATGTTTTTTTATGGGGTTTTTTCTAAAGAAGGTGTTGGTGCTGGGGTAGTCTTTATTTCCCCTACTCAAGAAATCATTTTTTTATCCTACAAGCTTGAATTTGAAACTACGAACACTGGCAGAATATGAGGCTCTTGTTTTGGGTTTCAGGGTTGCTAAAGACATGAGGATTGAAGAGCTAGGAGTGTTTGGAGATGCTGAATTAATTGTTCATCAAATCAAAAATTTGTATCAAGCTAAACACCCCAGGTTAAGGACTTATAGAAATGAAGTTTGGGATCTTGTTGATAGTTTCTTCTTATCTTTTAATATCTCATTTGTTCCAAGAGAAGAGAACACTATGGAAGATTCCTTGGCTGTCTCAACAAGTAATTTAAGATTTCCTTTTCCACTAAAATCAAATATGATGTGGAAGTGAAGTATAGACCCTCTATACCTGACAATGTTAAACATTGGAAGGTTTTTGAGGATGATCTTGAGATAAAAAAAAATATTGGGACTGTGGATGAGTTTTTTTCCTTACATATTGATCAAGATCATGATACTGAAAAAAATCCTCATGTTGATATTTTTTGAATAAAATTGTTGACCATCATATTATTCAGTTGCCCAGTAACCATATTCCAAAAGGACTAGTTCCTTTGGAGATATTGTTTGATAGAAACGATGTTGTTGTAAAGGTTAAAGGTTCAACTGAAAATGATGATGGGATTGAATGCAATTTAGGTACAGAGGAGGATCCAAAGTATGTTAAGTTGTCTAGCAACTTGTCAAAGGAACAAAGGGTTGAATATGTTAAGCTTTTAAAAGAGTTTGTTGATGTGTTTTCCTGGAAATATGAATATTTAAGAACATATGACACAAACATTATTGAACATAAGATTCCTTTGAAAGAGGAGACCAAGCGTTTTAGGCAGAAACTCAGATAGATAAACCCATGCTGCTGCCTATTATAGAAAATGAAGTAAAGAAGTTGTTGGATGCCAAGATCATCATTCCTTTGAGGTACTCTGAGTGGGTGGCTAACTTGGTCCCTGTGAGGAAGAAAAATGGGGAAATTAGACGGTGTGTTGATTTTAGGAATCTGAACAAAAGCTCCAAGAAAGATAATACCCCTTTCCAAAGATGGAGCACATTTTGCAGAGAGTGACTGGCTCATCAAGGATGTCTATGATTGATGGTTTCTCAAGCTACAATCAGATCTCTGTCTTTCCTGAAGATAGAGAGAAAAAATATTCACTACTCCTTGGGGAACATTCATGTATGCTAAAATGCCCTTTGGGTTAATGAATGTAGGAGAAATATTTCAGTGAGCAATGGATATTGCCTTTATTGGAGAGAAGGATAAATTTGTGGTTATCTATCTAGATGACATTAAAGTGTTCTCAAAGTCTGATAAGGAGCATTATCATCATTTAAAAAGGGTCTTCTTGAAGTGCAAGAAGTTTGGTCTCTCTCTCAATCCTAAGAAGTCTTTGTTTGCTATGAAGGAAGGTAATCTATTGGGACACATTGTATCAGCAGAAGGGGTAAGAATTGATCCAAACGGAGTAGAGTCCATCCAGACTTTATCTATTCCTAGATCCAAAAAAGAAGTTCAGTCTTTCTTGGGTAAAATCAATTTTCTGAGAAGGTTCATCTCTAATTTTGCTTAACTGGTTAAGTATATTACATCCATGCTTAGGAAAGGAAATGAGGTGAAATGGACTGTTGAGGCCCAAGAGTCTTTTGATCAAATAAAAAAGGCCTTGAGTGAAGCACCTCTGCTTATTAGCCCTGATTATTCCAAGAAATTTATGATATTTTCCTTTGAATCATTTGACACATTGGTTGCTATTTTACAGCAAAAAAATTCAGAAGGGTTAGAGCAACCTATTTTCATTTTTTAGCAGAGCATTGAGGGATGCAGAGATGAGGTATGATATCATGGAGAAGCAATATTATTATCTGGTTAAAGCCCTCAAATCTTTCAGAGTATACATCTTGCATTCCAAAGTTATTGCCTATGTTCCTTCAGCTTCTGTCAAAGAGATACTTATCCAACCTGATATTGATGGGAAGAGGAGAAAATGGATCACTAAAATTATGGAATTTGACCTTGAAATAAATCCCACTAAACTAGTGAAAGGTCAAGGTTTATCTAGGTTGTTGGCTGAATCAAATGGGTAAATTTCATGAATATAAACTCAGAAAATCAACAAATTGATTCTGCTGTCCGAAGCTCTCATATCAACCCCAACTTGGCAAAATGCACTTGGTATAAAGACATCATATATTTTCTGCAAAATTTGTAGCCTCCTGATGGTCTGGAGAAGAACAAGGTCATATCTTTGAAACTTAAGTCAATTCGATATTGTCTTATTGATAAAAAATTGTATTGGAAAAATCCTCTAGGGGTTCTTTTAAGATGTTTAGATCCACAGGAAGCCCAAAAGGCCATGACTGATTTTCATGACAACTTGTGTGGGGGCCATCATTTTTAGAGAACCACATCCTATAAGATCCTCAGAGTTGGGTTGTTTTGGCCTATCCTTTTTTATGATGTTTGTGCAAAGATTAGAGCTTGTGTCAAATGCCAAAAGTTTTCTGGAAAGCAACAACTCAAATCTTTGCCTTTGAAGCCTATGGTGGTTTCTAGACCTTTTTAGCAGTGGGGTCTTGACTTCATTGGGGAAATACATACAACATCAAGTGGTCAACACCGGTGGATCTTGACGACAACTGACTATTTCACAAAGTGGATAGAAGCCATACCTACTAGGAGTGATTCTCATCAGGTAATAATTGGTTTTCTTGAAGATATCATGTCCATATTTGGTTGTCCCAACAAGATTGTTACTGGAAATGATTCTTCTTTCAAATATGAACCTTTGATCAAGTTTTGTGAACAGTATGGGATTACATTAGTCCATTATACTCCTTATTACCCCCAAGGAAATGGTTTGGCAAAATATTCTAACAAGAGCCTCATAAAGATCATCAAGAAGTTGTTAGAAGACAACAAGAAAGCATGGCACTCAAAGCTTAAATTTTTGTTATGGGCTGATAGAGTTACTACAAAGAGGTCACTTGGTATTTCCCCCTTTCATCTTGTATATGGGATTGAGGCTGTCTTTCCCACTCATATTTCCTTGCCTGTGGAAAAGTTCTTACAGGATCAAGTTGGAGAACCAAATGATATGGTCAGGAGGATACAATAGTTGGTAGAAATGCAACAGAATAGAGAGAAACTCCTTAAAAAAGCATATGACCATCAACAGAATATCAAGCAAGCCTTTGACAAGAAGGAAAGCAAAGAAAATTTCTAGTTGGGAGATATGGTGCTAAAGTGGGATGCACCCAAACAAGACAAAGGCAAACATGGAAAATTTGAAGCCTTGTGGATTGGTCCGTTCAATATTTCTGAAGTGTTTTCAAATAATAATTATAAGTTGTAGAACTTGGAGGATTCTGACGTTTTTGGCGGCCCTATCAATGGGCACTTCCTGAAGAAATATTTTGTTTGAGCCATGAGTGGTTGTCCCTTTCTTTGTCAATATCATTATTTCCGTTTTTTTTTGCTTGAGTAAATAACCCCATAGCCCTAGGATAAGACACTGAAGATGCTTGTTCTTGGCAGCTCACAGGGAGCATGCCATCCCTTGTGGAGCCAAAATGTTATCACATAAATTTTTCATGGGTAGAGTTAGAGATTTTTCTCCTAAATAAGTATGTAAAAAGATTAATTGGCACACTATTTGCTAAATTTTCTGACCCACGCGTATTATTTTAACCAAAGTTTCAAAAGGAAAAGACTTTTTTTCGTGTAGCAAGTAATTCCCACACATCTTGAAAATGACGACATATATCACATCTATATCAGTAGTCCTCAATGCATTTCGAACCCCCCCGACCGTTCGACCTTTAACGATGGGTGGGGGGGGGTCCATAAAAGTTGTTTCTTCCCCCATGGTCCCACCTAACGTGGTGCCTCCTTATGATTTTGGACCCCCTCCTATTTCCTCTTACCACCTACCCCTCCTCCAGAATCCCGCTCATCCCCCACTCCATACCACTCACGCCCCTGCTTACATCTGTCCTCCACTAACTCTAACTGCTCACCTTCTCGCCTGCCACGTCGCCCACCTTTTGACTTTTCTCCCTACACTTCACCTCCCGTGTATCTACTTCACCTCTCACCTCGTGCCACTTTTCTTCCACAAACCATCCACCTATCCGCATTTACTCAATCCCTTCTCCCTATTTGATATTGTTTCCACGTCCTCCAGTTCATAACCGGTCACGGCTTCCCCCCATGATCGTCTAACAGACACCTGTTCCAATAAAAGAGTTGCACTGAGTTAGGATGGTGAATTACCAGTGCCACCATCCTCTTTCGACTGCAAGATGTTTCCCAACACAGTTATCCAAAGGCACAGATGGCAAAGGAATCAACATGAAGGAAGAATAAGCAGAGGAAATGCACCCAAGCAACAACACTTCATGACAATTATTTCTGTTAGAGTCGTTACCAACAGGCTCTCTCATTTTAACAATCTGTTAGATCCACCTGTACATATGTTAGATTAGGATCTTTTTGTGGAGAGTCCTAGGCTAGAGAGGTCATCTCGCATTTGAAGTTGTGGTCTACTATTTTTGTTATAAATACCTTAGAAAAATGATGAGAGAGGTTCGAATGATTGAGTAGATCTCCCTATGCTGTAATATATTTATTTAACAGAGATCTTCCTGTTTTTATGTATTGGACCTAAGAAATTTTGGTTAATGGAAGTCAACCTCTTATCATCACCTTGTTTCTTTCTACTATGAAAACTCATTACTTGAGGATCCTTATGAATTGTCATAGATGTATTTTAATGGATGTTTGATTATTGTACTGCTATAAACGTTTTCGGTGTTTTGAGTTTAGTTTCAAGAGGTTCTTGTGACTGAGCTTTTTCTTCACCTAGCTGCTAGAAGGCCTGATGCTCATAGCAGACTAGTTCATTTTTCTCACCAATTCTTCCATCTGCTCATATTTACCCTCAAAACCCTAACTGAAGTTAATTAAAACCTCATTTTCTTATGCATACTAGCCCAAATATCTATGTTGAAATATCCATATGCTGATTTTTTTCCATTTGACCCTCTGTCACAAATTTACATTCATAAATCTTATTGATGGGTACTGGGTTTATCCTCTTGCAATCTGAGGGTAACTCTCAGTGCTAACATATGCGTACACTTAGATTAATAGAAATAATTGTATTGTGATTGAATGTTAATGTAGAATGCGTGCCAAGGTGTTTAGAACGTTGTTAAGAAAATTCTCACCGAAATCCATGCATGTATTTATGTAAAAAATGTTGCCCAAAGTGTCTCTGTGTTCCTCCTGGCACGTTTGGAAACAAATAATTATGCCCTTGCTACAAAAATTGAAAGACTAAGCAAGGCGGCCCTAAGTGCCCCTGATTTTCAATCCACTACTCTTTTTTATTATACCTACGGAGAGGTCAAGTATATAGCAATGAGTTCTTTGGTTGACTGCATATTAGTTTGGCCAATGACCAAATTTTTTTACCATATTTGAAAGTTTAACTTTAACAAATCAATTTTTTTGGTTTCATATTATTTTAATTTTTTTTTATTTAGTGTGTGATTGGTCTATTATTTAAAAGTGTTATTGCAGAAAAGTCTGCAGAGAAAATATCTGCGACTTTGGATCCGTATGTCCAAAAATATCTGCGACTACTATTAGTAATAGCCATCAATATTTACAATCATCGTTGTGAATGAATCCATACAATCTATCTGGATGTGCGTTGGATTAGCTCGCTCCATCACATTTAAGAGCCTAGCCTCTGCATCTAAGATTTTCCTTTCATAACCTGTAGTATCATTGTAATATTGACCTTTTGAAGCTTAAGAATAAAGGTGAATTTCTCTGCATTAACCCGACTTTATACCTGGTTAATTTATGCATTATCCATAATCCTGCCCAAATGAGGGTGGGGGTGGGGGGAATTATTAGAGAAAACATATAATTTATTTCTCTAATAATTCCCCTCACCCCACCCTCATATACCCTCACTTACATATTATCTAATATTTTCCCCACCCCCACCCAAAAAGATTTTCTATATTATTATATAGGAAAAATCAACCTTTTATATATTATTACAGAGGAAAAATCGGTTTGAAAAAGCTTTTCCTTGAGGAAGTGGTGGAGTGGAAAAAAATTATTATTTTAAAATTTATTTATTTAGTGTGTGATTGGTCTATTATTTGGATGTGTTATTGTGGAAAGGTTTGAGCTGTACGCCCAAAAATCTCTGCGGCTATTATTAGTAATAACCATCAATATTTACAATCACCATTGTGAATGAATCCGTACAATTTATCTAGATGTGCGTTGGATTAGCTCGTTCCATCACATTTAAGAACCTGGCCTCCACATCTAAAATTTCCCTTTCATAACCTATAGTATCGCTTGAATATTGACCTTTTAAAGCTTAAGAATAAAGGTCTATGCATTAACTCGACTTTATACCTGGTTAATTTATGCGTTATCCATAGGTTTCCAATTTTTACGTCAAATGAAACTATTTAAACGATTTTTTGATCTCATGAAATACATGTCCACTTTCTGTACAAAATATCTATCAAATATTTTGGCAAGTACATCCAACCTTCTCGTATATAATAAATCTTTTTTCGATGACATGGTCCTGTCTTTGTTGTTGAAACTGGACTTGCTAATTTTTGGGGATTCTATATTATTATAGAGGAAAAATTGGTTTGAAAAAAGCTTTTCTATATTATTAGAGATGGAAATTTGGTTTGAAAAAAGCTTTTCTATATTATTATAGAGGAAAAATCAACCTTTTATATATTATTACAGAGGAAAAATCGGTCTGAAAAATCTTTTCCTCGAAGAAGTGGCAGAGTGGAAAAAACGTAAAGCATGATACATCATCCAAATAAAGAGTTTAATATGTATGGAACATTTGGGTAGAAAACTAAATAACCTACAACTCGGTCTTATGACGAAATAAGAGAAGGAAATGCAATGTAAGAGAAGCAGTTTAAGGACGCCAATCGAGAAGAAGGAACATAGATAGTTCAAGTTTAAATTGGCATAATATTTTATCCCACTAAATTTAAGGTTCAAGTTTCAATTCTGAAAAATTCAGAAATCACATTATTACTTATTACATTACAAATTATTACATTACACATAACAAGTATGTAACAAATTATTACATTACACATAACAATGATTAAGTTTCATATTACTTTCGACAGGTATTGTGTATGCTACGCATACTTGTTATAATAGGGTATACAATAGCTATTACTACAAAATAATCTTTCAAAGCTTTGCGAAGCAGCAAAAGTTAGCCTTTATCACTGATAAACAAGTGACAAAGCAACAAACATTAACGGTTATCATTGATAAACAAGTGGCATAATATGGTTGATTTGCCTCTCATATTTGGTCCTCTTAAAATCTTTGCCCGATGACAATTATTGATATGTGAAAGACAATATCATGAGAATGGTATTTGTATTGTAATTTTATTATTATTATTTATTAATATGTACAAAGACAATACCATGCCATTGGCAATGTGCTATGTTGCACTTATGAATAAATTAAGAATTGAGGCATGACCCATTCTAATTCAAAAGCACAATGTCGACCGTGGTTTACAATATGCATTAGCTTCTAGGGTAGACTGGTCAAAGCTAAGACTATGACTTAAATATGACTTAAATAGTTTAATTGGAATTAATCTCTTTATTAACTTTGAAGGTGGTATAAACAATTTTGAGGGTAGACTGATCAAAGCTAAAACTATGACTTAAATAGTCTAATTAGAACTCTTTTCTTTATTAACTTTGAAGGCAATATAAGCAATTTTGTTGCACTTATTTTAACCTATTTTAAAGAAATAATTTAAACCTTATTCTAGCTAATGTATAATTTTTGTTTAGTTTTCTACAACTTATTTTTTTCTCCTCACATAAATAACTTTATAAAACAAAACAAAGTTAAACATAAACTTATATAACTTTACAAAACAAAGTTAAACATAAACTTATATAGCTATCATAAGTTGTGTCAATTATCAACAGTAATTATTTGCATGGTTTTCATAAAAGAATCACCACAAGTTGTCATTTGCATGGTTTTCATACCCATCTCAATTATTGTAAGGGAAATATTTAATTTGAAAGTGGTCAAATCAAACATAAAGCATCATTTCTATAGCCATTTCAATATTGTAATGTGTGGCGCATTTTTTCATTCAGTTTTATTATTATATTTATAAGAGGATTTCGGAGGTTTATCTCTAATTTTTTCACTTAGAAGAAAAAGAAAAATCAATTATATTAACGTTTATAGTTTTATGAAATATAAAGTTAATAAAATTTAATAATCTAAATTAAAATAAGATATAATTTTTTTTATTCAAAAACATAAGAGATTATGATAAAATAATTAAAATGTACCATTAAAATGAGATCTAACTTAAATAATATTGTGTAATTGTATGTGTTAACTATCACAAAGTTGTACTTAAATAATATTGTGTAATATTGTATGTTTTAATTATCACAATGTAGTCATAATTAAAATGAACAATTCAAATGATATCTAACTTAAATAATATTGTGTAATTGTATGAGTTAACTATCACAAAGTAGTACTTAAATAATATTGCGTAATTGTATGCGTTAACTATCACAATGTAGTATCAAAGTATTAGTTATACTATTAATTCATAAGAAGCTTTTCCTTGTGAAAGTAAAAAAAAAATGTCATCTCTAAAAATCTATAAAAACATCTTTGAAGAAAATTGAAATAATTTTATCTTGAAAATGGACTTGTCGTAATGGACCTATCCTTCAAGATAGTATAATTTTATGTGATCTTTTATATACTCTCTTATTAATTAAGGTTAACAAATCACTGGTGGAAATGATGAATTTATATGAGACCAAGACTYAATGTAGCATGATGTGTAACATCCTGTTTTATTGGGCACATTTTTTTCAACTTATTTTTTTAAAACACTTGCATGCAATCCGGTTATGGTATATAGTGATTTTGTTTCGATTGTGGATTATACACGATGATGATAATATGGTGTGACTTATTGTTTTTTATATATGTATTGACATATGCTATTGATGAGTTTACTTGAGTGTGTAGGACACATTACAAATTATGGATGATGATGACATAAATTGATTTCCTTGGATTCCGGATTGAGTTAGGGAGTGGATTGTATTTTGTTTGAGTATTTCATTTTACGCATATGTGACATATGATTGATTTAGTAAGATTATGTATATGGATCAATGGGAGTGTTTTGTCAATGGATGCAGGCTGACGATGCTTGCTAATCTGACTCACATAAGGAGTAAAGGGGTTACACACAGAAACTAGATATTGAGGAAGAGGTGTGGCAACATCTCTGTCACAGCCTACTAGTACTCCGGTCGTGGCTCAAATTGTATGTTAATGATTACCTAGTTCGGGAGGGAGAGGTCCATGATGTCGTGAAGGCAGACTCAGACAGTCGCTCACAAAGATTTCTAAGGGGTGCACAATAAGGCAGAGTCCTTATTTCTTAGAAGCCCAAGTGGAGTGCTGACTCTAAGGGTTGGACAAACTACCAAAACCAGTCAAAGGTGAGTGGCACCCTTGGAGCATGGAGGCGTGTCTTGAAGGGCATATCGTGTAATTAAAACTTGAGTCCATAAATCTAGGTGGCCTAGAAAACAGTGGATTGATTAGACCTTGTCGGATTAAAATAATTAACTAAAGAGTGAATCTATTAATTATAAATCCCCATAAAAAGTCAGAGACTAATTCTAAGACTAAGCCTAAGTCTAATTTTTAGTTAGGAGACTAAATTAAATGTAATAATTAAATTAAAAGAAATGAGATAAATCAAATTAAGAATTAAAATAGGGAGGAAATCTAAAGATGAGATATAATGCACATGTGTGCATGAAATTAATAAAAGATAATTTAAAAATAAGAAAGAAAGAAAATATGAGAGAATAGGTGTACACATAGGAGGATATCTAGAGTTTAGCTATCACTAGTCTAACTAGAAAAAGACTCCCAACCAAACTCTAATTAAGATCTAGTTAGGAGACACTCATTAAATGAGAAGGGAATAAAGAGACAGCTAAGAGCGAAATTATGAACACATTGAGGATTGTGAAGGAAATTGACTTTTTAATTAAAACAAAAATTGTAATAACTTGTGCTATTTGGGGAGAGTGTGACAAGTGTGAGGGTGAATAATCCTAATTTAATTAATTAAAAAGTTAATTATTTGTGCATGTGGACATGTGTCAGTGATGAAATTTCTATAAAACAAATAGTCTAGATGGGAAATAGAGGACAATGGTTATTGGTAAAGTTATCCTGTCAAAATCATTTTGGCAATGTGTTTTATTTGTAAGAGTTGGGATACCAAGCTTGAGATAAAGTGGTGCCTCTACCTTGCGAGGCAAGCTTGGAGCTATATTATTTCTGGTTTGTGTGTGTGTGGCCCCTTTACAACTCAGAGGGCTAAAGGGGAAGAAGAGTATCCCTAGTGTTGGCTGGGAGGTACCAATGAAGTCTCCATGATTAACAAGTTGGAGTGAGGAGGAGCGCAAGTGGTTAGAGACCATATTCTACTCTTGATCTTCATTAGTTCTGGTATTTTATTTCTGAAGTCGTTAGTGTAGCAAGATTTGATTTGTAGATTGAATGGTTGGGATTTCATTTTGAAACAATGGTAATTCTGATTTTTAATTAATAATTTCGCTGAAGATTTAGAAAGTGATCTTGTTTAAATCTCTTGGGTTTTCTGCGATTTATTTAGCTCATAATTCTGAGAAAGTTATGTTGTCATTGCCGAATTTAATCATAGATCCGACTTTAGAATCTTGTATGTATGCTTCAAGATATTGCTTTCTGGGAATTACTTGTATATAAAAAATCTGATTATGAAATTCGTGGTCTGAACATCGCATTTCATTGCTTTCTAAAAGTGATATTGTATTTCACTGCTAATTAAATGACATAATTAAATTTAGAGTTCTTTCGAATGCTGCCAAGTAATTTACAATTTGGTATTTTATCACTGCCAATTTTTTTATACAAATGGAATTTGGGAAATCTTATGGTTGTTGTGTTTTAGATACTGCTCTGTTTATGTAAACGAAATAAAATATCCAAAACGGAACTCAGAACACTTAATTGAGCGCTATCAATTTCTTCCACCTCATAGAAATGTCGAACCTCTTTATGTTTTGCTTGCGAGAAATTGAATTTTTATTGCCTTGTTGAACCATTTTCCCAAAACGATTTTGTAGTTTGTTTTCTTATTTCTCTTATAATGGATATGTGAGTTGGCATATAAATTATTTATATATTGTTAATATACTTGATCTTATTTAATCCTTATATATGGATATGTAAAGTAGTTTGAATTATTATCATTATGTTTATTATGATTCTGATTTTTAGTTCTTTATATAATAATATATAAGTTAACTTATGAAATCTTGCTTAAGCATAGTTGATCTTATTATAGTTTTTTAATTGGATATGTAAAGTAACTTGAAGTCTTTTACACATGGCTTGTGATCATTGATTTGTTTATGGTTTTAAAAGAAAAGGCCTGTGATCATTTATTTTCTTATGGTTTTAAAATAAAAGGGGATATATAATTTAGTATTGAATTTTTATTATATTGTTTAATTAAGATATTTTATTTTATAAGGATACTTAGTGAGTTGCATGAAGATTGTGCTTTGCTACAATAGCTTGAAGCATTGGTAATGTTGTTTGATGTGAATGAACATGTCATTAACAAGTTACTAATTGATGATTAGAATTACATCTTTGTCCGATGTTAAGATTGTAATTTTTTTCTTGTGTATTATCTTCTTGTTCAATTGCACTTAATTTTGCGTGAAAGATTGATTAAGTAGTAGATTATACTATTGCACCATGAGGAGTTTATGGTTGAGTATGGTTGATAAATTTAGTGTTGAATTGCGGTTTTTGATTAGATTAGTGGGATTTAGATACCTCTTTGTTCCTCAGAACAATCGCTAGTCCTGAGACTTTAAGTGGTCAAAATCAATCAGATGAATCCTGGACTTGAGCGTTGATTATGTGTCCTGGAGGTCCTAGCCATGCAAGATAGGTTGGATGAGTAGCTTCCTTATGTTATCTTTATGAGATATGGATGATTGAATAATAGTGATGTTGCTTTCAGTCGATTGTGATGAAATGGATTGTGTAGTTATTAATATATGGTGTGATGCTTGTCACTTGTCATAATGTTTGTTTTCAAAAAAAATAATATTTACCTCTTTTGTACTCACTTTTGTTGTCGTAACGGAGGGTTCGTTACATAATATCGAAGTACTAGTTATACTATTAATTTATAAGAAGCCTTTCCTTGTGAAATTAAAAAAAATGTCATTTGGAAAAATCTATAAAAAGTCTTTGAATAAAATTCAAATAATTTTATCTTGAAAATGGCCTTGTCATAATGGACCTATCCTTCAAGGTAGCATAATTTCATGTGATATTTTATATACTCTCTTATCAATTAAGGATAACAAATCACTGATGGAAATGATGAATTTATATGAGCCCAAGACTCAATGTAGCATGGTGAATCTATATGAGCCCAAGAATCAATGATCACCATATATAACATACCCCGCCATCCACAGGCCGGGCTACACCACTTAAACATGCCACAACACACCTAACCATCAACAGGAGGGGCACGTTGCAGTCCAAAGACTCATTTCTTTGATCTTATCTCAAAATAAAAGGACTTCTAAATAATGTTAGAGGCATGGAAACCCCATGCATAAGAAAAGATCCAAGCTACAACATAAAGAAGTAAACAACGTGCCATGCACAACAATAACCAACAGACAGGCACATTAATAATACATATCCAGGAGATAATTAAATACACAATGGAATTAAACATTATACAAAAAATAAAGAGATCACTTATCTTTGCAAGTAAACGTCCACTAACTGGATGCAGACCAAGGGCGTTCCTCCCAACCATAGACACTGTTGTTCTTTTACTCTCAATAGTAGGTCACCCCCAATCCAGGGATATGAATCCACAATGATGGGTTTGAGGACAAATCTAAAAACACACAACAATTGGCTAACTAGCTCTCAGGTTTCCAAACCTCACAACAAATCTGAATTTCCAACTCTCTTTCCCCCTCATCCTGCACAACCCAAAGAAATGAACACCTTTACTTACCATGTAGTCCCTCAGGCTGTCCCACTTCTCTCCAGGGATCCAATGCTACTGGTCAGGAAATATTCCTACTAGAAACTCCAAGGATTCTTAGTTGTGGACAGTTCTATCTGAAATGCCATCAAGCTCATGCACATGTGCATCCATTCCCTCATGGAATGATTAGTAAATTATATTACAACCATTTAGCAATGACTCTCCTCTTCCAACCATTCGTTTCCTTGCTTAGCCCAAGAGCACACGAAATAACCAGAATGAGTGAGGAAAATGAAGAAGAAGAAGAACGAGAAGAACCAGGGAGAAGAACCCCCCAAAACTGCTCTCCAAGGGATGTTTAAATAATTAAATAAAGAATAGAGCCACATGGCCTCGCTCCCAAGAAGCTCATGTAACCCCTCTTCTCCATAAAAACAATTATGGGGAAAATAAAATAATAATAAAAGGACTTAGCCCCTCAAGCCCCCTATCTCTTTTGTCCTTGTTCGTCTTGCAACCAATGGTGTATTTTATTAATGTATATAGATGTATTACATTTCCTAGGCACTTTGGACCCTTTTCAACTTTATCGGCTCACCAACCTAATTCACATTTACATAATACATTATAGTTCATAAGGGTTAGAACTGGGATGTCACATCCTCCTCCCCTTATTTTGGCATTGTCCTCAGTGCACAACACCATTCCAATATTATTAACATCACAAATCCAGGCCCTCTGGCCTTAATCCACACATGAAATCCATCCCAATCTTATATACATAGGCACTATGGCTTAAAATTAAACATGTATACATAGGCATTTCGAACCAAAACATGTATAATGATCTTCAGAATTTATATTTCTGGCAGCAATTCCAACGAACAAGCTCTCCTTCCTTCTTAGCCCTGCACAACCCAATGAAGTGAACCCCTTTCTCTGCCATCCAGTCCCTCAGGTTGTTCCACTTATTTCCAGGGCTTTAGTGCACTCGGCTAGGAAGTTTCAGAGTTGCGGCTTCTAGAACTCCAACTACAACTAGTCCATTGGACTTTCTTCATTCCATGCCTTTGTCATCCAGCTGCTCCAATATCACCTTCTTATTTTCCCTCACAGTCTGGTACTTTTTCTAGATCCTCATCATTCATCATTTTCCTACAACATTTCAAATCAATGAGCATGTCAATTCACAATTTGTGCATAATTTTTTTTTGTTTGTTCACAATCTAAGAGTAAATTTTCATAATCTAGTACAATACTTATCTGTGTGGTTCCTGGATCTGCATCCATATGGATGTCTTGTTAACTTGGCTCACTATTTTCCCTAACACACCCATTGTGTGCATGATTCCAATCAATAGTTTACCAGAACTATCAAAGTCTCCTCTTTCTCGTGGTCACTCGCCTTCTAGGCCTAGGCTTAGGCATCCCCTTCTCTTCTATACATTCACTCAGGTGATCCATCTTGCTTGACCAAGGATTTCTTGAACAAGAAGATTTCTAGGGACACAAGGTTCTCATGTCACAACATTGGCCTTTTCCATGCTTTTCAGCTAGCATATCCAACATCTCACCTGTATTATACACATACAGTCATCCTGAGATATCATTATAACCATTTTCAATCATAAATGTCAAATCCGTTTTATACAGGAAAACAAAATTTTCCAAACATGAGATTTCTGATCATAATGTTTGGCTCTGCAACTGTAGATATCAGTCTTCCTTATGGGATTACATCCCTTCCATATTCAAAACCATCCTACCTACAATTTTCTCGAACTACATTCAACCAAAACAATTTGTTATTAATTTATTAAATTATAATTCCCAAAATTGTTTTATATAGAAAAAATAAAATTTCCAGACATGAGCTTCTACTCATCACTTCTATTAATTCAACTATCAATTGGAATGAACTCATCATTACATACACATGTATTACCAGCCAATATTTTCTCTCTTCTATCCAGAAATATTTTTATCACTCTGTCCCCTTAACAAAGCTTTTTTGTAATTTGTCATTATGTAGCTTCTTTAACCTGCAACTTTCTTGTTGTAATATCTAACAGTTCCTGAAGTTTTTTCAACTTCATGAGTTAACAATACTCACATCATTTCAGCCGTTAACATAATCATTTCTATGTTATATATAATATATACATGCATTCAATGATTCCTGTATTATCACTTGTAACATTTTTAATAGCTCCAAAACTGATCTTGGAATTGTAACAACAACAATCCAATCACCTTCAACTAGTATTTATATTAAATATAATGCATCTATCCATCATTATTTATTCTTATCACCACAGGATTTTCATAATGAAGCAATTAATTATTAAATAAAATAACAATCGATGTACCAATATCGATAGCTGCATTTACATAATGCATCCCTGCGTTGACTACAAGATACAAAATAACTCTGTCATTCATTCCACCATGATAAGTTGGAAGGTCTGGTCGGCGCCTCAACACATCATCCACACACTTTCTACTGCTTTCCTGACTATTTGGATACCTTCCTTTTCAACCCAAATACAACACCAAGAATATAATTCTTAAGTTCTCTTCAGTGTGGGAAAAGAGGTTGTAGTCCAAACATCAGATATACAATAGATACCATTGAGCACTCACATAACGCTATAACCCTTCCATATCCAACGATATTATGGTCTCACACATGACTAGTTCTATGGATATTCAATATTATATAAGGAGTATGTCTCCTGAATTAACTCGATTATGATCCCATAATGAATCATAGCATAATGTGCAACCAACATTTTATCTAAATGAATTATAGCATCAACGACATTTACATACTCTAGGCCTTTGTCCATTACCTGTCAATTTAAATATTGAAAATTAATTGAGGGAATTCTTACCTCAATCCCCTTCAACATGTATGCATCAACATAAACTAAATGCATACTTGTCTGGTTATTATCAACCTCCTTGTTTCTATTTGACCAACGGATATTTGTAGAAGCTCACATACTTCCTCATTCATCATTCTGATCACCATTCCTGCCACCCTCATGGGTCTTCACCTAGATGGAAATAATAAGAAACAACAATAGCCACATCTTTAACCCTGCTATATCATTTTTCCTGAATACATAATCCATCATTAGTCATACTCAATCATTATTTCATAGTAATAAACTATTCTAAGTTCACAAGCATGTTATATGCATATCCAAGCATGTGTAATTACACATCCATATGCATCAGTCATTCATTGTCAGCATGCCTACTAATGCATATGCATTTTAACTTCATTGTATGCCTCATGCACTCTAGTGCATTTTTGTTTCAATTCACTTATTTATTTATATTGTAGTTGGTTTTCCTTGAACTCCTTCAGATGCTTGTTGCTTTTTGTGCTCCCATTCTGCTCATCTACACTATGGTTCCTTGGTCTGAACAATTTCCAACCAAGTTCCACTTGGGAATTATGCAATCCAACTAGTGTTCTCCAATTGCCACAACTATTTTTGGGTAGTCATATCCAACTTTACCTTTATGACACGTTCCAACACCCTGGAATGAAGTAGCTCAAACATCCCATCACTCTACTACAACATTCTTGAATCAAATACTATTACTCCTAGTTGTCCATTAGTTTACTTTATTAACATTTCCTTGTGAAGCTATACCTTTCACACTTAATACCATTCCCAATGGAAGTCCATTTTCATTCAGTGACACTTTTCAAGTGAGAGAGAATTCAATTCCTCTGCATTGGCATCATGTTTCCACTGCGAACTCTGATATTAGAAGTGGATTTCTTTCACACTTAAGCTTTGCAATTGTATACACCTCTGTTCCTTCAAGGCTATGTAGTCATACTTTTCCTTTTATGCCCATGCATGACATATTTAACCTACTAGTTTCACGTCCTATGTGAGGACTCTTGCTTTTGTTGTACCTGTAATTTATTCAGATTTTGTGGTTGTTGACTAATACTTTTGTTTCATTATTCTTGAGTTCTTTTTCCACCTTTCATTACTTTCTATGTATCTCTTGATCACCTCATCCAACTCCTGTAAGATTTTCCATGCTCCCATGTCCCTAACATCTGATCCTAGACTGGAATTGATCCGATTATACCTCTAATCCTACCAAAATCTGCAAGCAATCATCTGGTTAGAATTATACATATCATACAAAATTGTCAATTAAATTTACAGGTACCTTTTCTGTTTAATTCATGAAGAAAAATTACACCATTATTCATATTACAACAGTTCCATGTTATTTTCCTCTAAGTCCTCTGAATCATCTTTCCAACAACTTTACTCCTACCCCAATCGGATATCGGAGCTGAAAGTTAGGGCTCCCAAAAGAACCACTTTCAGCCCCCTTAGCTAATACAAAAATTCAAAAACTGCAAAGGTGCTTCCTTCGATCCCAGTTCCACGTGACCACAAATCGAAGACACGGGCTTAATCACCCTTCAATGCCATGCTCTATGTTTTCTACACAGGAGCTTGCGCGAACACAAAGTTCGAGGCTCGTTTACTTCCAGGCCCTTTTTACCTTAGCATGGGACCGACAATAGGACTAAGTCCTCTGAACTTCGTCCTTCAATTGTTTTCCCTTGTCAACTTTTTTTTTCCCCCAGAGTTACAATTCATCGAACCCTATCAATAAATCCCCTAACAAAAACAGACGGTTGAGATTTAATCTCCCGTCGAATGTATGGTCCCTCCCCCATCTAGAGGTTTTAATGAGATCCACGGCTGTGACTTAATCACGCATTGAGATGGATGACTCTCAACCAATTCAGAAATTTGACGCTTTAGGGCTCTGAGATATTTTCATTCCTAAGTCTTCCACCTCCCCGGTGTGACAATCCTCCAAAGTGCTTACCATGTTCATCCATGGATTAAAAGGATGGTCGAGACTTAATCCAGAATCGAGACAGACGGTCCTCACACACTTAAAAAATTCAGTGCTCCAGGGCTCTAGGATAATTCCATTCCCGAGTCTTCCACTTCCCCAGAGTGACAATCCTCCGAAGTACTTACCCATCTTCCCTCTACTTGATCCAATGCTCAAGAAAGGTCCCGAAAGGATCCTAGATCGATGGGATGTGTGCCTTCACGACTTTGGGCTTCGACACTTTTCACTAATAGAAACTTGGAAACCCCCGAAGTCACATACTTTTGGAAATGACATGCCATGCTGATGTCATCTAGGATGATGTGGACTCGTGGGATGTGTGACACGTGTCACTAAAAACTAAACAGATCAAGGTCCAAAAGGTACCAAAACTGAGTGACATGTGTCCCCACACGACACCCCTACCATGTGTCATAAGCCATGTCATCAACCACACAGACGATCTATAATCATTGCTCCAGATTCAATGGTCCATGTGACATCACGACTTTACACTTCCATGCATTCGACACTTTGGGGCTCTAACACTTCAGGGTTTTTCTTTGCAACATACTTAGTAATATCCGGAGTGGAGAAGATCCAAATCCTGAACTTTTCTACCCTTCTACCAATGTAGATCCGATGGCCCACACCACTCCCGAAGTCCTTCCTTCAATTTAACAGTCGTCGAAAATTCTGGGACTTTGGTGCTCTGGGGGTCCAAGTTGTAGCAGTTCAACAAGGTTTAAAACTCTTGGAGTGAAAACTCCTGAAGCGATCAATGTTGGGTGACCATGATCAATGGTGGAGATCCCTCCGTGCCTCCCATCAGATCAAACGATAGACAAGACTTCATGACTTCAGCCTTTGGTAGTTCAGGCTTTGCCTGCCTACCAACATCGTCGAAGCGACGAAGTTCTGAAGTCTTACCTTTCACGCTTGGCCTTGATCGACGACTGATGATCAACAATCTATATCTGATGGCTGGGACTTAACCTTTCGCAACCTATGGTTTTTCCATTATCGAACGAACCTCATTCACCTGCCCTTTAATCCAACAATCCAGATCTCCCTTGATCCCTCAGTGGTGATCGCTACCAAATTCGAAAGGGACGATCACGATCCTTCGATCCCTTACAAAGGATATCTGACATTCTATCTTCTGCGCGGACTCTACAACGCCATTCCTCTGGAGATTTTCAACTTCAAGGTCATAAATTGATCTCAACCACGAGACTCTAACCAACAGATCCAACCCATACCGGCCTGGTGTTTCAACGAGTAGATCTTATACCATTTTGTAACATACCCCTCCATCCACATTCCGGGTTACGCCACATAAACAAGCCACAACACACCAAACCACCAGTAGGCGGGGCACGTTGCAGTCCAAAGACTCAGTTCTCTGATCTAATCCCGAAATCAAAGGAATTATCATTAATGTTAGAGTCATGAAAACTCCATGCATAAGAAAAGATCCAATCTACAACATAAAGAAGTAAACAATGTGCCATGCACAACAATAAATAAGAGACAGACACATTAAAAATACATATCCCAGAGATAATTAAATACACAATAGAATTAAACATTATACAGAAAACAAAGAGAGCACTTATCTTTGCAAGTAAACGTTCACCAACTGACTGCAGACCAAGGACATTCCTCCCAACCATAGACATTGTTGTTCTTTTACTCTCAACAACAGGTCACCCCCCGAGCCAGGGCTATGAATCCATAAGGACGGGTCCGAGGCCAATTCTAAAAACACACAACATTTGACTAACTAGCTCTCAGGTTTCCCAACCTCAAAACAAATCCAAATTTCCATCTCTCTTTCCCCCTCAACTTGCACAACCCAAAGAAATGAACACCTTTCTTTGCCATGCAACCCCTCAGGCTGTCCCACTTCGCTCCAGGGCTTCAGTGCTACTGGTAAGGAAATATCCCTACTGGAAACTCCAAGGATTATTAGCTATGGAAAATTCTATCTAAATTGCCATCAAGCTCATGCACACGGGCATCCATTCCCTCCTGGAATGATCAGTAAATTATATTACATCCATTTAACAATGGCTCTCCTCTTCCAACCATTCGTTTCCATGCTCATCCCAAGATCGCATGAATTAACTAGAATGAGTGAGGAAAAGGAAGAAGAATAAAAATGAGAAGAACCAGGGAGAAGAACCCCCCAAAACCGCCCCCCAAGGGATGTTTACATAATTACATGAAGACCAGAGCCATATGGCCTCCCTCCCAAGAAGCTCATGTAACCCCTCTTCTCCATAAAAACAATTATGGGTAAAATAAAATAATAATAAAAAAACTTAGCCCCTCAAGTCCCCTCTCTCGTGGAATCATATCCCCCTATCTCTTTTTTCCTTGTTTGTATTGCAACCAACAGTGTATTTTGATAATGCATATATATGTATTACATTTCCTAGGCACTCTGGCCCCTTTTCAACTTTATTGGCTCACCAGCCTAAGTCACATTTACATAATACTTTATAGTTCATAAGGGTTAGAACCGATATGTTACACCATCTGTTGATGGTTTGATATAAAGGTGTTTGATAAGATCATAGTAGGGAGAGAGGTAGTGCATATCTTAGTTTTCCTTGTAGTACATCCACCATCTCTCAAAGATTCTACATGGAATTTTATACCATTGAGGTCAAAAGATGTTGAAAGAAAGAAACAAAGAAGCAATTTGCTATAGAAGGTTTGCATAAAATTTGGTGCAAGAGAAATGTTCATTCTCAAACAAATATCAAACCTTTATGGTTAGGTTAAGAAAAAATGAGAGATTATCTCTCTACCATTTCCTAAAGGGGGAATTATATCTCCCTAAAATATCATAGTAGATGGTGCACCAAAAAAATAAAATTTCCTTTGGTCTTGACATCTTGAAGAGTATATAATAAGAAAATTATATCATTGTGAAGAATATGACCACCAATCTCAATCATGTGTTGGTGCGATCATACTCTCATTTTCCTAATAAAAATCTGTGTACATAAGAACAATGCTCTTGTAGGAATCTTAGTTGAACAATAGTGTCATATAATATTTTTAGAAAGGTCTCATCATAGAGGACCAAATTAACACTAAGTGGTTTGGGAGGGGAGGTCCATGTTTCCTTGAATGCACTAATTGTAGACATCATCCTCTACTACACGGTCAACTTCTTCCTTTATAGGAGTTCGATGGGGGTGTGAGGGATGGAGGGTGGGGAATTTGAAGAGTGCCTATAGGGATGAAGAAAAATAACATAAATACCTATGGATTACAACAATGTGAATCCTAAATGGGCCTCCAATAAAAGTGGGTAAACCCCCAAAATATCTTGTATAATGACTTGTGGGACCATCCACTCACACATGGTCAATCATTAGAGTGTAATGGTTTCAATTATTTAATAAGTGACCATATAGCCTTCATCCAAATGTGGCTCCCAAATCTCTAATCTATATAATATAGTGGGATTATCAAAGAAGCAAAAGAGAACTATCTTAATTCGAATACTATAAAAATGAAGGTGAAAGCATTATTTTCCAAAACAATCAAAGAAGTGTATTCCTTTCATAATTATCATTAAGAAGATAGTCTCTAACTAAAATAAGATCATTAAAACTAGACTCCCAAATACGTTAAAGGGGCACATGCATGAAGTTGCCCCCTAGAATGATTGCAATGGGAACACAACCTTGTTGTAAGTTTAAGGAACATGCACATACTTTGGGAACATGCATGCACTCTAAGAAAGCACACATGTACATATTTAAATTTCTTTGTCTCTTTCCAAACCTCCATGCACAACTCCACATTGCCTTGCATGGAAATTTGAATTTATGTTAAAAAAACTTGTGTGCATTAAAAATATGCATGCATTATGAACATGTGCACATTCCTTTGTGTAAAGAAAAATTCACTAAAGCAATGCTTTCCCCTTCCATGACTATCTTTCCTTAACATTAGAACACTTTTGGAATGCATGCATGTTCAGATTAAATGCATCAATAGATGTTTTCATACAAAATTTAGGGTCTTTAGGTCTCACAATTTCTTCCTAATTGATAGAGATCTCGTATGCCACTAACCACCCTCTATAATAATGTCTAATTGAATCCTATCAATGATCACAACTCACAATAATAATGTAATTTGACCCCATGATAACGATCAAGATTCAAGACTGAACCTCTCTACTCTATGAAATTTAATAGACATGATTATACCTATAATCAACCATATACATTGATAAGGTAATTGGTTAAATGAGTTAAATATGAATTTAATGATAATCTCATTGAGTAATAAAATTAGGTTTCAAATAGCGCATTGAACATATTTTCAATAATTTGGTTGATGGTTTTGAAAAACATCATTGTTATCATGATGAGACTTCATGTGCTATTATTTTTTGTATAACTTGAACACATAGAAGAAAAAAAGTGTCAAGGCTCATGCACTAAATTAATCCCACCCTAACCCTTCCATTACCTCAATGTCACTCCCATCCTCAAACTTGTTTTAACAAAAATTGTTTCCTATTTTCTATTGTAGTTTTCTATATTTGAGATATACTTGGGTGAGGAAAATTAAGCATTCAAATTTCAATCATAAATCTAAAAAGTCAACTTAGACAAACAATCTATATATTTTCTTACATATAGACACACTATATGCTTAACTAAAATTAACTTAATTACAATATATGAAATTACTATGAAAATATTTTTTTACCAATAACAACTTAAAATTTCAAATTCTACAATTTCATAGAAACTAACCAAAGCATTAAACGCTCTCTAGTGAGTATTGCTCCCCAAAACAAAAGACATTTACATGTTAAGTTGTCTTTCATAATCAAGTTATAGTCTAGAAATAGTTTATAGACTAAAATTATTTCTTGTGTAAATACTTAACTTTAAGAACATGCATAAGAAATTTATTATCAAGAACGAAAATTACAAATTGGATAATTTGTATTGATTTTTCTACATTTAAATTTGAAAATTTTTATGTTCATCTAAATAATTTAATTTAAAAATTTCTATTAAATTTTCTATGCTTGAATTGATCATCTCCTAGGTTTTCTTGTGATTTACACAAAATATAAAAAACATTAAAATCAAAAGAAGCATTATTGTAGAGACAATCCATAAATATGCATGAATCTCAACTACAACTACAAAATAACATGTTTAATTTAAAAAACAAAAAAAATACATCCCCTCAATTTTTTTTAATTATACATACTAATTACTAGATAATGTGGAGCTCAGCTAGAAACTAGAAACCAGAGGGATGAGCAAAGAGCCCAAACTTTGTCTTTAAATGAATGTTTTTATCTCTTGAGAATCTAAACAATCGACATGGATCAAATGTTTCCATAGAAATGGGGCATTTGAAACACACAATCGACGTCGAGCAAATGTTTTATCTATGGCTTCTAAGGACTGGAACCCAAAAGAAACATTATTGTAGAGACCATCCAAATCGACATGGATCAAATGTTTCCATAGAAATGGGGCATTTGAAACACACAATCGACGTCGAGCAAATGTTTTATCTATGGCTTCTAAGGACTAGAACCCAAAAGAAACATTATTGTAGAGACCATCCATAAATATGCATGAATCTCAACTACAACTACAACTACAAAATAACATAACATGTTTAATTTGAAAAAAAACATCCCTCAATTTTTTTAATTATACATTACTAAATAATGTGGAGCTTAGCTAGAAACTAGAGGGATGAGCAAAGAGCCCAAACTTTGTCTTTAAATGAATGTTTTTATCTCTTGAGAATCTAAACAATTGACATGGAGAAAATGTTTGCATAAAAATGGGGCATTTGAAACACACAATCGACATCGAGCAAATGTTTTATCTATGGATTCTAAGGAGTGGAACCCAAACTTCAATTGACAGCTCTAAACATACACAATCCAATGCACTAAAGAGTAAATTTATGCATATCAACAAACCGATTTTTCATTTTTTTTTTTTTAAAGCTAAATAAATTTGTAGTCAAAGTCTTTAGATATTAAGAAAAAGAAAAAAACTAAATAAATTTGTAGTCAAACTCTTTAGATAAAACAAAAGAAACACTAAAATTGTTGAAGATGGAAACGATTCCCTTCAAACTCACATGTTTCCAGGTGAGTTATGGTACGTGGATAAAACTAATAGCAAGAGCACCATGTACAGAAGGACAAAGTAGATCATCCTACTTATTAGTCAAGGATTGATCATCTCTTGTGTGTGTTATCTTTAGATGGAAAGATACTAATCAAGATAGGATTGATCAAGATATTGTAAAGTACTAGTAGGAGTACTAGTGGAGAATGAACTTTTTTCCAACGTGGATAGTCGTTCACTAATTCTTTTGATTTTGATTACTTGCATCAAATGAACAACTGTATATACCATGATAAAAATCACCATAACACATTGCAACAAAAATCTATATCTTTATGCGTTCTTCATATAGTTATGTCACATGATATTGAAGGGCTCTCGAGTGACAATATAGAAAGATCATACTTATATGAAAGCAATACTTGCAACTTCTCCAATGGAAATGGATACATTTGCTCCTCTACTGGGACCATTGATTTTAAAGTAATCATCTCCGTCGATGAACATGTATGTGGAGGACCTAGATTGAGCAAATTGGAAATGGTAAAAGAAGTTGTGGGAGTGGGGCATGCTTTTCTTAGAGATGAACCACAAATACTAGGGTTTCCCAGAAACTTTGTTGAGTCGTGATTAACTAAGGCTCCATTATGAGGAATTTCTCTATCATACTTGTTGAAAGTAAGACCTATTCTTACCTTTTCAGGCACAACATCTATGATTAGCTAAAGATACATTCTTAGGAATTGCTCCAATGAGCTTGTTGTAAGTAAGATTGGAAGACAAATCAAGGTTCTGAAGGTACATAAGCTTTCCAACTTCTTTAGGAAATGGAGATGTGAGGAAATTACCATTAAGAAACAAACTTTGAAGACCTCCTGCATTGAAGAGCTCATGAGGCAGGCTTCCATTGAGACTATTTTTTCTCATATTGAGGTGATTAAAATAAACAAGAGCTCCTAGAACAATGGGGAGAATGCCCACAAGTTGTCTCTTTGGAATACTAATCTCAACAACATGGAATTGGAAACATGATATTACTTTACCTCCACAGATCCAATGAAGTTGATCCAGAAGAATAACAACAAAGGGGGCATTCATGCATCACAAAGGTTTAATTAAGATCGATGAGTACCTATAAAGATTAAGGGAACATTGATAATTAGCCAAAGTAATAGGGATGGAAACTAAGAAACTAATTGCACTATCTAGGCTCATGTAGAATATTCTATACTAATCTAAATAAATCAAATAATATAGATAATATTCTGATCAAGAACCTATTCCTTGTGCATAATGGGCTCAGGGTCAAGGGGATCTTAATTCTTAGATACAATATCTATTTTTCTAGCAATTTAATTCTCCTCAAGGAACCTACTGTAAGAACCTAGGGCTTTGATACCACTTTGTAATATCAACAATTTTTTTCCTCTTAAAACTTTATACATAAAAACAAGCCAAACCTAGAATCAATCAAGCACATGCATATAAGCAAGAAAGTACACTATATAAGGAGCATTCCAAAAGTCCATAAAGAACATGAAACTATATCATTCACCAATGAACCACGAATGCACAATTAAATACTCAAATACATAATACATGAAGTTGTAGCTTGTAGAAGTCCAAGGATGAGCTGGCTACACTCGATCTCACATAAAACAGTCACAGTCTTCAATGACTAAGAGTGGAGAGGGTGTGGGGGGTGGGAATCACATCAAGGGTCAATTTTTCACCCAACCAAATCAACCGTTTTTACAAGTATTTCCCCCCAAGAAGGACTCGAGCTCAATGAGGTAATGAAATCACAATTCATAGAAACTCTTAGGAATCCAAACCTAATGCGTACTCAAGAACAATTAATCAGGCTTACAATAGTTCAATCAAGATGTGGTGGAGAGGATCCTTGACTTGTAGGACCTCCAAACCCCATGTGATTATGGTGTGCAAAGGTCTTACTACCACATTCAGTTGGTGATCACAACCACAATAGTAGTGGTTCTCCCCTTCAATAAAGGATCTTACTACCATCTTCAACTAGTAATTGCAACCAAAATAACAATGCTATTCTTCTCTCGGAGGAGATTACTACCACCTTCATTTGGTGATTGCAATCACATAATAGTGGCATCCTACAATTTGGGCCATGTTGTCGTCCTTATACACACTTGCTAATGTGGACTAAGTCCAATCCACTTAGTGTGTCCTTGGAGGCACAATGCCTAAGTTCAAGCCCACTGTCACCTCGACTTGAACTTTTTCCGTCTAGGCTTACTCCTAGGGAAGCCAAAGGGCGGTAGACCCTAGTTACTATGTGAATTATTAAATGAATTCTAGGAGTTAATTTTAGTTTGTTAAAGGCAAGGGGAATCTAGCCTATATATCAAGCAAAAATGCAAGTGCAAATCTTTAATGAAAATCAACCCTTTCCCTAAGTCAACTATGATTAGTGCCTAAGGTTGGGTAATGGGGTCAATTAGATTATACAACAAAAGAATTAAGTACAATTATACAAGAAATAAACAATGCTATAGGATACAACAATAAATTACTTTATACTTGAGATAATTACAAATTGAAACATACAAATTGAATATGGCAAGATAACTTACAATGAAAATGACAAGTTAGATAGTTGCACAAAATACATAAAAGAAACTAAAGAATAGTTAGATAATGAAAAAATCAACTGACATCAATTTATAAATGAAGTAATTGAAGCATGCCAAAGGTGGAATTTATGATGAAAAGAATAACCAATCAGATGATCTTACAATTATACAAAGGAGAAATTAGATTCTAAACCAATTAACATGAGATATCACAATGAAAGATATGGCTTAAAAAATGAGTTGCTTGAGAGTAACTTGCTTGAAGTATGAAATACACAACTTGAGATTGCTTGAAATGTAAACTTGAGGTGCTATGTTGTGAAATAAATTGCTTTGAAAATGAGATTGCAAGTGTTGTGAATGTAGTGTGTAGGTTAATTTTAGTATATTTTAAGTCTCTATTTGATTAGGGGGATTTAGATGTAATAGATTGAATCCTAGACTATGTGACTACCCCAAACCGTTATTCTCTCAACCAAAAGGAAATGTTGGGTGCTTAATAAGTAAGACAAACAATGCCTTACCCTAGCTCCACAGGTCAAATCCAAAGAGCAAGTGTACTTAACCCAGGGGACACCTAGTGCCGTGAGATCATCCCTGACCTAGCACCCCAATTATCTTCCACAAGCATTATTTTTGATGGTTAAAAAAATAAATGGTTGGATGCCTAATTACTAAGCCTTCAACCTTTTCCCTTTCTTGTCACCCAAGATCCACCAAGTGGCAAGGGGAGAGAATATGGGGCAAAAGTTGGGAACACAAATATTACTTTAGCAATGATTTGTAAGATTGTACAAGCCTTCCATTATTGCAAGGAATGGCTTAGGCCACTCTCTTGCAAGGTGGGGAAAAATAAATAAATTGAAATGCTTTATTAGTTTGCTTTAGAAAATGAATGAAATAACAACCCCAAAACAATGACACAAGTGGAGGTACAATGCCTATTGTTTTGGCCAAGGTGGGTGTAATAAAAGAATTAAAGGACTTGAAATTAAAAACAACCTTAACAATGGCACAAGTGAAGGCACAATGCCTACCGTTTTGCCCAGGGTGGGTGTAAAAGTGAAAAACAAGAAAGAAAATCTAATCTATTACAATATGAGATTTTTGATGTAAACTTGAAGAAGGCACACCCAAGAGACTCTCAAGGGTGGCTTACAATGACTTAGAAGAGTGAGAAGGAAGGGGATTTGATATCCCAACTCTAGAATGCCTTTTGGAGGCCTTTGGGGCTAAAAACAAGTGGCAATTCTCCCTTGATGTTGAAAATCTGCATAAAAATCAGCAAGAGATAATTTCTAGAACATGCCACAAAACCATAAAACTTGTTAAGTTTGATTAGCCCAATGATACATAAATTTAAGTAGAAAATTTGAGAATGATATTGAAACCTTTAGTATCTATTCTAAATCATAACAACATTTAGAAATGAGAAAGAGGAAGGAAAAAAAAGTTGGATAAATATTGAAACTTTGGATGATTAAAAGAGTTGGCGTTCCACTCTAAAGCCAATCTTTCAATCCTTTAGTGATCCCCCAAAAGGCTTGTCTTTGCTATACAATGAAACATGGAGGTGAGAGAATCCAAAAAGTTTGTAAAATACTTTTCAAACTAAATAAGAAACTATCACAAGGTTAATAGCAATACTATTACTAACATCACCCAAGCAAAATACTTTGCTTGAGTCTCCAAATAGAACTAGTGAAAGAAAAAAAAAATGGAAATATATCACCTCACAAATACATAGTGGAGACACCAAGAAGACTCCCAATGCACACCATATATTCTCCAAAGCTTCCTTTATTATCCACCAAAATGTTGCTACAAATACTTGTAGCAAGATTTACACATGAGCACATGAGAGAGAGAGAGAGAGAGAGAAGAGAGGAGAAATTTTGGCATAATAGACTTGCTATGAGAATAGATGAGAAAATGAGGAGGGGAGGGTCCAATTTATAGGAGAAGAGGAGGAGAGAGCCCACTTGGATCGGCTCCAAGTGGCACCCATCTATGGAAGAGGGTCTCATCAAGGGGGCACAATTTTAGGTCAAGAGAGGAGGGTGAGGGTTGAGGAGTGAGTTGGGAAGGGGGAAAACCCCTTTCCCATTAATTAAAAGTGAATTGGGGATGAGTGGGGATGTTTGCCAAATTTTTTGGGGAACCCATGAAGTATTTTTATTTTTTCATGAGATATTTAGCAAAGGGGGGTGCCCCTCTTCTAAGAAGATGGTCAATGTGGGTTGTGAGCTAAGAAAAGGGGGTCTTTCTAAGTTGGAAATCGTTTTCCCAACTTAGGAAAAACATTTGGGACACTTTTACCACTCTCTCTCATGACTTGAGTGACTTTTACAAAATTTGGCTACTTTTATTAAACCAATTACATGCTGATTTTTGACCGACTTGGACTCCTCATGGACAAAGGCCTAACAAAACTTGTCCAAATGAGTTGAGACTTGGTACAAGGGTGTAGGGGTTTATGAATTTTTTTATTTGATTACTCATACCCCTATACAAAATCCCCAAGGACCACGTTTTTACATTTTACATCAAAAATAATTAAAAATCCCCAGTTTGCGGGAATTTTAATTATTAAAAAAACTCCTATCAAAACTTAATGGAATTCCACAAGACTCTAGGAAATTTCTAGCATGGTAATTTAAAATACTTCTAGACCTTATTCACCCCATGGTATCGATCATTAGAACACCTTTCACCACTTTGGAGAATTATTGTGGGAGTGAAAAACTCAAGGGAAATTAATAAGACTGGTTAGGCCAAATTAATAACCCGAGGAAAAAAAAACTCAGTGAAAGGGACTCCTCTAATGATGAATTCCTAGGTAACTAGACACAAATTGACCCATTCTATCATATTACAATATTATCCCACGCAAGGGAGCGGATATTTCAGTTACATTGAAAAGCATGTCGAGAGAAACATTTGCCCTGTTGATCAAAAAGTTACCAAAATGGTTGTACCAATAGGTACATATCTTCATGGAACATGGAGTTGACCCCCTAGTTGAAATAGGTGGCCAACATGCCCAAAATAAAATAGTACAAGGATCCAAGCATACTGAGATTTAGAACCTCTTCATGTTGCAGGTACACTCCCAATCCCTTAATCCACCAAACCTGGTTGGCACAGACACAGTTCTTCCCAACCAATCATACTCATAGCACAAGTGACTCCACCATACTTATTTCCAATGATCATTTCCTCATGATTTAGCCATCCTCAATAATGGGAAAGCCACTTCTTTTATAAATCATCTTGCTTCTACATATCGTTTTTTATCTACCATTGCTTAAATGGATCATGTCTTGTGTTACAACAATTTCATTTGTTTTCTTAATCAATGGTGCATGATCACCTTTCTTTAAATCAGGTCGTGGTCTTAGGCACGGTTTCCCACTGTCACCGTATATTTTATTGTTAGTAGATGATGGTCTTAGTCATTCTCTTGTTGAGGAAAAACAAGTGAATTCCTTTCAAAGGATTAGGTTGGGTAAATATGACAAACTTACTCACTTGCTTTTTGTGGATAATGTGATAATTTTTTTCTTTTGTGCAACACTTGAAGGAAGAATTTTGAATGACATTATAAATCTATTCTGTGATGCAACATGAATGCTCATTAATGTGAAGACATCTATGATTTACCTTCCATATTTAGAGGAGGAGAATATAATATTTTTTTCAACCTTGTTCAATTTTCCCCTTAAGTGTTGGGGGATGGGATTAAATGCCTTGGATTTGTTCTCAAACCAAAAAATTATAGTATTGCAAATTAGAATTTTCTTCTCACCCGGATAGAGCAGAGCATAAATATCTGGTTCAACTAGTGGATTTATCGAGGTGGAAGGTTCGTCCTTATAAAGTTAGTTATCGAAGTCATTCTAGTTTATTGGCACTTGCTAGATCTCATTTCGAAAGGAATCCTTAGCTGCATCTTGAAGCTTTGTTTCAATTAATTGTGGAAGCGTAGTTCTGAATATCAAGGATTTCATTTGGCAAATTTGAAAAGCCTCTCTAAGACAAATCACTTAGGAGGTTAGGGATTAAAATATGTCCTAGTTTTCAACCATTCTATGGTAGCCAAATTATTTGAATTGGATCATTATATTATTTTTCATTTATCTCGATGCTTTCGGAGAGGAAAATTTTGGGGGAATTAGCTTGTAGGGTCATTTTAGTGGCAAGTCCCACTTTGGAAAAATGGGTTCCGGAACCTTTCAGGGCCATTTTGAGGAATCAAATGACATATTTTGGGGTTAAAACTTTCCCAACATAGATCGGACCTTGTGACACTACTCTAGACGTCAATATATTTCCAATGGTGCAAAAAACATGTAAACTGAAGCTTGTATGAAAAATTTATGCTTCCCGCATATTGACCACCATGGAACAAGAGGATGCCACATCAGCCCTTACTACTCATGCATATGGGGCTAGCCATGTATGTGATTTCAATAAGATTCAAGAGGTCCAAAATCCTATCACATTTGATGGTTGAGGAAGTAAAAAACCTACCCTTAGATGGCTATCAGGCTATGTTAAATACCAGGCCACTAGGAGGAGAAGGGGTTCCATTCTATGTTATTGTATTTTGTTCCGTAGAAGAGAAGAACAACTATTAGTGGGAAATTAGAGAGAATAACAGAGGGGGTTAATTTTTTGTATCAACCTAACAAACCAAAAGTCTCAGGTAACTCCATAGAGAGTGTCTTCTCCTTTGTAATTGCATTATTTCCATACTAGAGAAAATATAACAGAGTAGCCTCACCTTCTAGCTGGGTTTTCTCTCATAAAGGACTCCTAGAGAAAATGTTTGTGTTATTTTGTGGATGGGGTGTGATCGTATTTTACTATTATGTATTTTCAACATTTGATCTATTTTATGCATAAGAAAAAAATAAATAACTAAAAATTATAGAATCTAAAGGAATTTAACCCTCATAGTGTAGATTTCAGTTTTATTTATCATATATGTGGTGACGAACTGTTCCAATGGAATATCCATGTTAGTTTA